>JAYJMA010000010.1:6102538-6116426 GCA_036873895.1 Parotocinclus cabessadecuia
AAACATGCAAGAATGATGTCATACTGTGTATATATATATATATATTTATAACTTGGATTTAGCAGCTCATTCTTAGAACTGATCAGTTCGTAGTTAAAACCTCAGGACTAAAGCTTGCATTTCAGTCTGATTTATGATGGGTTATAGCTTAGCGACTCTCAGTATGACACTTTCATATAATTCCACCTTCCCAACAAGTCAGCGCAAATTTCTGCCCTGCCCTCCAAAAACAAAGTCCATAAAGAAATGGCTTGCCAACTATAATGGAGAGCTTTACTGGCTTGAACAGATCTCTGACCTTAATTCCATCAGACAGCTTTGACATGAATGGAAATGTCAACTGTGAGTCAGGGCTTATTGTCCAACATCAGTTTCTGACCTCACAGTCATGTTACAAAGTCTTAGAAGAGTGGAACCAGTCTAATCAGTAGCTGTATTAAATATAGTTAGCAGATGAAAGAATACATACTTGCAATCTTAATTATTCGAAATAAAACGTGCACATTCACGGAAGACTAAATGAGAACAGCGTAACTTGTGTTCCCGGTTGACCCTAATGGAGTGCAGATTTAATTGATTCATGCAGAGAAAGTAGCGAGTTACACTTCCTGAATGGATTGTTGATATTAAGTAACCACAGATAAAACGTTTCTACTTAGCATTACATCCGGCAGACATACCCCTAAGTGACAATGGCCACCTTGGACCCAATTGGCCATTTTCCATCAGGTGACTCGTGAGTTTTACAAGGTCTCACGTGTGAATGGGGATCAGGTGTGTTAAATTTGGTGTTATTTAGCTGTGGCCCCCTCCTACCGGCACAGATATGAGCAGCACACGTTTAATATACAATTAAGATGTTTGCAGGAAATTCAGAATTTTATTTCATGACTTGATGATTGTAGTCCTTTGTGATTGATCGGGTGAGGGGGTGTGCATGGTGAGCAAATGGCTAGGGCTGAGATGGGGATAGTCTTTGAAAAAGACTGTTTTTAAGTAACAAGATGGATAACAGATAGCGAGAGATAGCTCAAACAAACTTATCCAGAGAGCTAGAGTGAATAGCGCTTCCATGTGTGTTATATAGTAACACTGATGTAGCGTCACAGGTTCAAAACCCTCTGTTTTAACTGGGGTGAAGTTAAACGGTGCTTGATTTGTTAGTTATAATAGTCCAACCACTTGCATTTCAACATGGGGGAATCTGTTGCGTCTCCTTTGTACCAATATTACAGTAGTAGATGGATTCCATCCAGACATTTTGCAAATGATATATTCTTTTATGAAACTTTGGCAGAAATAAACGAATTAGATCAGGAAAGTAATTAAATCATGTTTCCATGCACTACAGTTATGTGAATGAACTTTAGATGACTTGAGCTGAAACGATTAGGGGTGGAATTAAATCAAACAAGAATGGAGGAATTTAACTCTATCTTTTAGGGGAATAATCTTTACAACCAATCCTGATATGCGTGTGTTGGTTCACCACGGCAGCTCGCGTGAAGCAGAGGCTGTCTTTAACACATCCCACCTCTTCATGCGTTCATTAATTTATCTACTCAATCAGGGCTACATTACAATTTTAACAAAAACGAGTACATTCAATCGGGTTGACTAATAAATCATATCTAAATGTTGTTAAATTCATTTTGATTTTAGTCCGATAAGATGGAACAAAATCATGTGACTTGAACTGCCAATCACAGCATGGTACATCACAGATTATTCCCAAAAAACGTTTTCCACATTTTGGTATTCCAGCGCACTCTGCCGCCTCATCCTGGCTTAAAACTATTCTTACGATATTTGGGTGTTTCTTTTTTATGTTAGATTTTTCCATTCAGGTTTTTCTTTGCGAATTTTCTAAATTTGCAAAACTTGGTAAATGGAAAATCCTCTAGTGAGTCTCTGATTTTTGGTGATTGCCCACCCTGGTCTTGCATACCCCAGCTGAGATTTAGTTCAGATGGTGTCCAGTGTGTGTGTGGTGGCAACCAGGCCAAGAGTACAAAGACAACGGTGTCTAGTCTAGTCAAGCACGATGGTGGGAATGTCATGGTTTGGGGCTGCATGAGTACTGCTGTTTGTAGGGAGCTACAGTTCGCAGAGGGAACCATTAGGTCTTCGGACCTAAACCTTAATGAGCATCTGTGGAGGAGCGCACGGTCACTAACTTCCACCAGATCTGTGATGTCATCATGTCACAATTCCAGTGAGAACCTTTGAAGCTCTACTGAACTCTATACACAAGAGAGTTAAGGCAGTGCTGGAAAATAATGGTGGCCACACAAAATATTGTCACTTTTTTAAAAAACTCAGTGTTGTTGCCATAGAATAGTTACACAAATATGAGAGTTGTACTCACTTTGTAAGATACTGTATGTACCTTTGCATTGCAAATGAGGTGCTGTCCGGTGATATAACAGTAAACTTTTCCATTAACTGTCCATTTCCATTAACATAACTGTCTTAAAGCAGGTATAAATTCTGTCTATCTGAAGTACTAAATTATTTATACATTTATACAATATATATTATTATTATTATTAATTATATATTTATACAATACATTTCTTCTCACTGGCCAAAAAATAGTACCACTTTGTTCACTCCACAAGTATTCAAGCATATAGAATGATTCTGTCCTTTAGAGATAGGAAAAAAAATTAGTTATTCAATCTGTTGAATCTCAGATATCATATATATCTATAATGCACTGAAACTTGCAGTCAGCCAGTTATCTCAATACTACAGCTACTGCAAAATTCTGCAGCTCTACTACTCACCTAAGTGAATAAAATCAATAGCACGTTACACATTTGCTGCATTCAGTTCATGGATTTAATAATGGACTTGATTTGATCAAACATGGCTTCTGTTAACACCACCTCGATTTCAACAAAGGAAAATTAGCCTCTCCTATATTTTGTAGCCTATCCCCAGAGGACACAAAGCCTCATCACATGGCTGGCCAATCCATCAGTCTGCAGAGCCAGGGGATGATCCACTGACCAGTCCCCCAGACAAAGTCCATTGTGTCTGCAAGTGGTGCTTGGCCCAAGCAGAAGTCACCATCTGCAGTGACTTGAACTGGGGTGCACCTGATGCTGGCTGGCCTACTGGGTTCCTTTGTCTCACCAAAAACCAAAATTGGATTTCCAGCACAAGCCATTTCTGCTTGGGTTACCTCTGGGTACTCTGGTTTGCTGCCACACTCCAAAGGCATGCATTAGGCAATAGGTATGTTGAAAGTATCATAGTGTACGTGTGTGAGTGTGTGTGTGTCCTGCAATGGACTGGCAAAGATTGGTTTTGCACTCTGTGCTATTGCCCCCTTTGACCCTGATTTGGATTAATTGAATAATTTCAGTTGTTATTCACAATGTACTGGAGTCACTGTAAAAGATGGAAATGCAATCCGCCTCTGCTTTGTTTGGTCTTTGATATCTTATTTTGTGAAGAGCTTTAATTCAACTCGGCATGACAAGTTAGCAGAGAAAATGTAAAAATGGACTACCTCCCCAAATAACTGTTTTGTGTACGGTACTGTGTCAGATTAGATTGCCCAGTCTCTTTATAAGAGTACAACCAGATAGTACAGGAAATTAAAAAAAAAATAACAATACAGCTTCCTTAGGATACTGTGGCAAGTATTTAGTGTGACTTTCCCTATTACTTAAGCAATAGTAGCATCTGGCAACTTTGTCAGCATGCTAAGTTGACCCTAAGAAGCTTGATCAGGAAGACTCTTTATGAAATATGAAGTAGCAGCAAAGACACCACTTTTTTGGAAGAAGAAAATTGTAAAAAAAAAAAAAAAAAAAAAAGGCAAGACATGCTAAAGCTATCAAAGATTGGAAAGAAGATCAGTGGAATAGAGCATTATGGAGTGACAAATCCAACTTTAAAATTGTATTGTTCTGTTCTGCTATTGACAATATGTTGTATATGGTCAATGTACCATTCATTAAACAATCAAATTAATGGTGGCCTAAGTACTGTGTGTTGGACAGTACACCAATATAGTATAATATTGCTTTGTTAGCTAATGATTTCTATATTGAAAAAGAAAAGTATCTAATCTTATTACAGCGCTATCTATGTTTTTGTCTGTACATTCCAGTCTGTTGTTTCCAGCATCCTCACCGCATTTTTTCTGTCTGTTCAGGTCATGGCGGCGACTTTGCCCAGGACACTTGGCGAGTTGCAGCTCTACCGCATCCTACAGCGTGCCAACCTGCTGTGCTACTATGACGCGTTCATCCAGCAGGGTGGTGACGACGTGCAGCAGCTTTGTGAGGCTGCCGAGGATGAGTTTCTCGAGATCATGGCACTGGTAGGCATGGCCAGCAAGCCTCTGCACGTCCGGCGCCTACAGAAAGCTTTGCGTGACTGGGTCACCAACCCGGCACTATTCAACCAGCCACTTGCCTCGCTGCCTGTTTGCAGCATCCCTGTCTATAAGCTGCCCGACGGCCCCACCATACCAGTTAAGGTACCCAAAGTTGACCCGCCAAAGGCTGAGGCAGGCAGCGGGAGCTCATCAGCCACAGCCTCACCTCTGCAAACTGGAAACGAGCCACGTTTCTGGGCTGAGCGGAGCCTCTCACCTGAAATAGGCTCGCCGTCATCCCCGCTGCCCCGCGATGCTCTCGAGGTGCTGGACGCCGCTGCTGTTCAGGCTGTCACGGAGTGCGTCGAGAGGATGGCCCGAGCGCTGCCCAAAAGCGACCCAGCTGAGCTCAGGGAGCAGCTTAAGGCAAACAAGAAACTGGCCAAAATGATCGGCCATATCTTTGATTTAAGTGACGACGACCCTCGCAGAGAGGAGGAGATACGCAAGTACAGTGCCATCTACGGCAGGTTCGACTCTAAGAGGAAAGACGGCAAACATCTCACGCTCCATGAGGTTAGCGTAAATAAGTTTTTTTTTTCTAATACTTTTACCTTTCACCAAGTAGATCAGCGTAGGTGCTTCTGGTGCGTAACGGCCTTCAAGTTGAAACTGAAGCACGAGGTTAGTGTACAAAACTCCACACCTGCTTTAATAAACAGTTTGAAAAACGAACAGCATACGCGTTAAAAGTGAGAAAGTACAAACCGCACAGGACTTGCAAGGAACTATTACAACTACAACTGTTACACACCTCCTACCAGAGTGTGATGCTGAAGTGAGCGATACCAAACTATGTGCTAAGAAACAAAGTCATTCCTTTGTTCTCTGAGATCACTAATGATAGTGATGCATGCAGCTTGGTAGCATGGTGGGGCAAAAATAGTTTTGGTTCCAGAGCTCCAGGGACCTGAGTTTAATTCTCCACGTTTCTGGTTTCACCTTGTGAAAACATTCCAGAAGGCGTGAGTGATTAGAATATGTGATGCCCTGCCTTGTGCCCAGTGTTTCTAGGATAGGCTCCTGTTCTACTGGTGTCATCACCAGGATAAAGCCCTTACTAAGGCGGAGTACTCTACTAGCATACAGGACATAGGTGTGTGTGATATGTATCATCTACAATATTATCTTAATTGTTGTTTTAACGATGTACGAGCTGAGATTATCGAGTATGTCTCTCACTTTTCAAGCATCCTTAAAAGGTCATTCAGTCATGATACAAGATACCGCACAAGCACTGGGTAGTGTATGACAGAAGTTAAAAATCAGTGTACAAAGTATGACAGGAAACAAAAAGCATCATCAGCATCGCAGTCGGCATTGTTCGTTAATTGGCTCATCCTCACTTGCATGAGGAGGTTTGACTTTGAAAAGACGGATGTTGATCAAAAGATGGCAATATTCAAACGTCAGAAATCGGTTGCCATTAGAGCTCAACAACTAACTTATTACACCACCTGAGAACTAACCACAATGCAGAATATTTGCAGACAATTACAACAACATTCGGGAGTCAGGTGTCTATGACAGGCTTAAACCAGCCGAGGTACAATCCTAAAAACACACTCAGCAAACTTTAGGGCATTCAGTCTGCAAACAATTACAATGTCCGAAAAAATCAAGATATCTTTTTTTAATTAACACACACCCCTGTAATCCACTTAGCTCTTGCACCAAACTAATTCTGATGAAGGAGGGGTTGTGTACGTTTTATTTTTTATCTAAAACATGGCAACCATGTATATATACTATATAAATATATGAAGTATAATGTGCTTGTGATAAATTGATACCCCTAATGTTTTGTATAACCTCCTTTTTGGAATAAAACCACACAAGTCTTGTCCTAGAACATTTTATAAGGTTGGAAAATTGAGAGCAAATAATTAAACGTTAGAGAATCTTTCCACAATGTCCAGGATCCAACGTTCTCCCTTGTACATACTCCTCTATAGATCACCACAAAGGTTTTATATGGAGTTTAGATCAGTAGACTGAGATGACCATGGCAGAACCTAGATTTTGTGTTCTGGAAACCTCTGGAACTCTGGCACTTTGTCCTGATGGAAGATGCAGTGAGGACTTTTTATGTTATATTTGGTATAGTATTTATACTATAGTATTTTATATTTATACTATAGTATTTTATATTTAGTTTTAGTTAAATATGAATAACAATGCTTCATTGGTTTATTTACAGTCTATTATGTTGTGTGTTCATAATTGATGAACGTGTGGTTTTTTTTGTCAGGCAAATTCCAAATTTCTCATTTTTTTATTGTTTGATTAAGCATATTATCCACAAGATGAATTTCTTATAATCTGATAACCTTATGACAAATGCCCATATATGCGCTGAATTGACTTTTCCATTTCCATTAAAATGGTTGTATCCCACAGCTGACGGTAAACGAGGCGGCAGCACAGCTGTGTATGAAAGAGGTGGCACTGCTAACACGCAGGGACGAGTTATTCGGCCTCGCTCGGCAGGTCTCCAGAGAGGTCACGTACAAATACACCTACAGAACCAGCAAGTAAGGACTTCCCCTGGTTCTTCAAGCTAGTTTGTGCTTGTGTTGTGTTACAGATTAAATGAATACTGATTTAATAGCATTATCAATCTAATGCTTATTTGTGTCTGCAATGTGTGTGAAGTCCACCAACAATAGTATATAATCCTGAAAATTTGCCAAGTTTACTTAGAATTTACTTGAAGAGAAACAGCTTACTGACGCTCTACCAACCCTTAATTTCACTGTCATTTTCATACCCACTAAGGCCAGTTCAGGGTCGCAACAAGCCTGGACTTTAGTGTTTAATGCAAACGTTTTCAGGGCACCCCTGAATATAAGTGATGTCTTCCCCGTGTCTGCATGAGTTTACTTCGGGTACTCCAGTTTCCTCCCACATTTCAAAGACGTGTGTTACGTTAATTAACGTTAAAGTACCCTTAGTGTGTGAGTCTGTATATGAGTGTGTGTGCCCTAAAATGGATAGGCGCCCTGCCTAGGGTTGTTCCTGCCTCATTCCAAGATAAGACTGAATGAATGAATTTACAGCTTGCACACAAGGAGAACGTAAATATATTTAAAGTATTTTAATATTTTTGTATGAACTCTTAAGAAGCAATTAAAGATTTGGGACCTTGCGAAGAAAAACCCCACCAAAACAGCTTCTGAAGGGGAAATCCACTCTGCATATGCCAAATGTGCTAAATTATTTCTAGTGTATTTCATAATGTATATATTCGAATTAGCTGTAACTGTCATAATTTGATCATAATTCATTTTCAGCCTATTAGTAACATCTAATACACCTTTCAATTAGCCTGGTTTTCAAGCGTGCCTTTGTCCTATACCTCTAGTCTTCTCTGAGAACAATCAGAAACACCAAAACCCTGTCCAGGTGCTTCCTGCACTATACGCTTGGCATACCAGAGAATGGAAAATTCCACTTGTGTTGCATAATTGAAGCTGTTGGGGTTTCAGAGGTTTACTTGTCCCTCTCGGATCAATTCAGAAACTCACTATGGCTAATAAAGGAAGTGATTAACCTTAAATCAGATCATGCGTGATGAGGTATTTTGCTAAGGCATCCCTGAAATACTTAAATTTGTCCAGAGAAGCCAAATGTCGAGTTTACTGACCCGTGGCTTGTGTTTCCAAAAAAAAAAGTCACAGCATGACAATAGTCAATCTTGTAAAACATAGTTGGAATGGGTGAGATTATTTGAATATCTGAATTGATCTGCGTATGTATATTACAGTGGACTGAAGAGTAGCAAACTCCAACTATAGTATTAAACATAAACTTAATGAACTAATATTGTACTAGTATTGTATTTAATATTCAAGCAAAATATAGTCATGTAAAATCACTTGTTAAAATAATACTCACATAAACGCACTGTATTAAAAATAATTATTCATGAAAAACTACTTAATTACAGTAAATCTCATGTGCAAAATATTCATATAAAGTACTATATTACTGTAGCAAAATCGTATGATTGAAAATACTTGTATTAATGTAAGATTTATGTACAAGTAATATTCATGTAGGTTTTCATCCGTGTTAAAATAAGTGCTGTAAAAGTACTGTGATTATAATTATTAGCATAAAATGCTGTATTAAAAATTACTTACCCATTTTTACTGATTTCTAAAGTACTTTAAAACTACAATGACGTTGCATTAAAGATAATTCATTCATGTAAATGTGTGTTTTGATTTTTACTGCTTAGCAATAAAAAAACCTTTTCTTATTCTGATCCTTGATAAGCAAAGCAGGCTAAAATTGCCAACCTAATCTTCAAACACCTTGGTGAATTCTGGATTTCTATCGCTGTTTCGCAGGTCTCGGTGTGGTGACAGAGATGAACACTCACCAAAGAGGATTAAAACTGAGGTGAGTCAAGCCGTCATTTCGTACTTTTCTAGTAAGAGTACAGATCTCGAATTTAAGAGCAATGGATGAAAGGCCAAATGCTTTCCTGAATGACTCTTCTTAAATAAAATGTCATTTTTTTTTTTATCGGGGTACTAGAAAATTGGTTTAAATTTCATTTGAGACACTGCTCATGTGGTACAATTACTGCTTAAAATTGCTGATTTATAACTTATTATTCACAAGCCTGTTAAGCTCCATTTCAGCAACATTACAATTACTAATAGCAATGAATGCTAGTATCTTAAAAAATGTAATTGGGTAAGCCTTGCTGAAACCAGCTAGAATGTTCAATAAATCAAATACATTCTGGAAAGTATTTAGTGTAACATCATTTTTAAATTTCTGGGGTTCTGGGTTTAGAAAGTCCAAAGCCAGGTTGTCTTTGGGTACTTAAATGTTTCCATCGCTCTGAAATTTGATTTTCAGATTTAAGGTATTATGTGGTCTTAAATTTTATGCTTGAGACATAAAATACTCTGACTTCACAGTGCACACATTCTTTTGAATTGGTCTCTCATGCATGAGACATGCAGTTAAGCTTGGCCATACATAGGAACCTTTTACATGTGCAAGTGCAAATTTAACCCAAAGCCGCTGGAAAACAGACAATGTGAATTCTAAGACCAGTGTCTGAAAAGAGATCAGAAGTTCACTGCATACTGTGTGTTTTGTAAAATATTTAACAGATAACTTGAATTGCAAATGTATATCAAGAGGCACAGATTTCCTTTTGCCCTGTCACCATCAGTTAGTAAATGTCATACATTTACTCGAGGAAGAGACAGGAAGCATATGTGGCAAGATTTGGATTGACTCCATACATAGGTCCACTCCATACGGAGATCAGCAAGGACGGTGTAGCTGTGTTTGACAAGAGCATAAATTGGATAAATAATCAAGTTTGAACTCGATACCATTCATACCATACCATACCGTTTGTTTCTACTCACGTTCGCCCAATTTCAATTTCAATTTTTGGCCAAGTCTTCTGTTAAGAGATTATAGCTTTAAATTTTGTCAGACGAGAAAACGTTAACACTTTTTGACCATTCATTTATTAAATTTCATGGAGTATTCACTTAATTTTGGACAGGGGTTCAGGCGAGCCTAATTGGCAGCAAGAACCATAGACAATGACAATAATCCATTGTAGGACACATACACGCACACACTAGGGGCACATTAGATTAATTAACCTAACACACGTCCTTGAACTGTGGGAGAACACCGGAGTATCCGGAGTAAACCCAAGTAGACACTGGAAGGGCAGGCAGATTCACAGAAAGGACCCAGATAACACCATAAACTCAGGATCTTCTTACTTTGACAGCAACAGTACCACCCACCAAGTCACCATACCAGTCTCTACTCCACACAAATAATAATCATTCATTTGAAATGACATTAAACAAAAATGACACATAACTATTCTATATTGTATATTATATACTGGGTTTTGTTTTTGATTGACTTGTGGAATAAATATTACATGTATTACAAGATTGGCACCAACGGAATAGTTTCTACAAAACTCCTAATCCACTACTATTTAAAACGAAGGTCCAGATGCAAAACTTCACAAGACGTGAAGTGGATCAAATCCCTTAATTACATTCTCAATTTGTACACACTAAATCCCAGTGTGAACCTCTTCATAAATTATAACTCAGCTTCACAGAGTTCCAAAGACAGATTTGAAACTAGGATAAAAAGAAACACTTACTAGTTATGCAACTTATTTCAGTCCCCAAAAACTGCACAGACAAAAGACAAAACATCATCAAAGATGTTCATGACAGATTGGGCCAGATAATGAACATACATACAGACAGCAAATAGAAAATAGGAACAAATTGTTGAACTCTAAAGGTACATGTATGCATGTGACCAGATTACAAATTTATTTATGCACATTTTCCCTTAAATATACTGCTTAAATGGCATAGACATGATTTCACCCTTCACATCTTACTCCTGGGAACAAGGGGTTTATATAGCAGAGGATGTTATTAAGGAGTCGAGGGACAGGGGAAAAGAAACCCACTGGGGTGAGGGGTGAATGGTCTGAATAATTACTAAAATAATTTGAATGTTGAACACGCTATAAATAAGTTAAAACAGTGCTTATGTCCTTTGGTTTACTATCAGTGTCAAGGCAGAATATTTCGGTTTACCAAACAGCAATCGCTTTCATGTATTATTTTATTTATTTTGTTGCAAAACAGCAGAAAGGCAGATTAAATAACAAACTATACAATATTTACGTTGTGCGTTTAGGCTCTGTGTGTTCAAAATATTGATATCGGTTTGACCAAGAAGTTCGGTTTCGTTAATTCACTAGGTTCAAATAGGTTAAAGAACACACGCAATTGATGGTGTGTGAGTGGAAAAAACTTTTTTTGAATGCTTCAGCGTAAGCTCCAAGCAAAATGTCTTACAAGCTTACGTGAAAATATATAAAATTCTGCCAGCTAGAACCAAAATATATCAAATCAGAGATGTAATTCCTTTAAGGTCACTGTGTAATGTTTGATATGATAAATCTTGATTAAACAAAACTAAAAAGGAAAAAAAATCTGTGTAAGTTCATCACTTGATCACTTTGAACCGTTTACACTGCGACACTGGGGGATTGGTGTAGGAAGCAAGATTGACGTCGGGTGTGTCTTGTGGCTTTTGTTTGTATAGCTGAACATTAGGCACGCTGAAGTGTGTGGGAGGATTTCGCACGGACGGGGGAGCTGGGTGGCTCTCTTATGATTGCGTGTCATGATTATGGAGGAAAGGTTAGGCTTTTGTAACTGTAGCATTGAGTAGGAAATCTATGCACTCCTTCACTCAAGCAATACGTTCTTGTTTGCCCAGACCATGTTGTCCTGGGCAAGCAGTGTGTCCAGAGCTGTCATGCTCATTCCAGCTGTACATTTGATTATCCTTGGTGATTTATGTTGGCAGATCCTCTAGCAATTTCAGTTCTGGAGTAGTTCGAGCTTAAAGCATTTCTTGTCATGGCAATGCACTCAAAAAGGTCACATGACATCATGTCATGTACAAATGTCAAAGTGTAGGCTGTATGGGTTTACCTGGTAAAATCATGTTGAGTTTGAGCTGTTAAGTAGGAAGGGTTAAAGGAATATTTGTAGATTCTTTGCACCTAGGACCAGATAGTTTTGGTATTATAAAGGAACCTACTTGCGTCATGCAAACAGGTCTCGGCAGGTTTTCACTCATCCATAGCCAGGCTTGCATTTTTTGGGTTGCAGAATTGTTCAGGTATCGAGCATGGTTCAGGCTATGGCGTCATTTCCCCCATAATTTACATATTTAGTCACTTTCAACCTCGTCATCACCTGGCACTGACTCTCCTCAGATGATGTGTACAATTAAGAAGTAGTTCTGATTTCAATGGTTGAAATTCAAATTGTCTTTTGGCTGCAAATCGGAAACAGCCCCGCATTTGCGAATGTGTTATTTCCCATTTTTGCCTCTTCACAGCAGTTTTACAGTTGATGCTGTTGTGTCTCAAATGAACACACACCTCCCCCTCCTGTCCCCGTCTGGCCTCAACGCTACCCACACTACCCGCCCAGCCACACCAGTGAGAATGAGCCACTCGCCCACACGCATGCAGGCAAGGTCCAAACGAGCTCATTTCACGCGCCTACCCCTTCGATCTTTAGACAGATGTGACATCATTACGTGGGCGCATTTGGAATCACCCACGCCCATGCATTTCGCAGATAGCGCCAACATAGACAAAAATTGGCTGAACCTGACTGTACATGCTTGTGCTGCTCAGAGGCACAAAGATGAACTCCCTCACCTTCATAAGGTAGCTTTGGGGTGTGTGTTTGGTCTAGTGGAAATAGGAAAATACACTGAGAAGGACCCTGGAAACCCCCATATCTAAACTGGTGATATGAAACATGTGTTTACAATGTTCTGACAGGCTTGCATGGTACGTGTTCAGTCAGAGGAACAGCTCTTTACAGTAACAGTAGCTGTGGAATTTGTTGGGCTATTAAATTGCCGTTCTAATTTCATAGTCATCATTTAATTTCATTATATATATATATATATCCGTGCAACACCACCATCACAACAGTGACACTACAGTGCTAGGAATGACCCATCATTAAATTTTTATGATGTCGTTCCATGTTATCCCAGGATCATTTTCACAGTATTTCGAAGCTTCTGAATTCTTGCCTTTAACAGCAAATGAAGCAAATGACACATAAATATTATACCTGACCGTTTATTTATTGAGGAAACTGGTCTTATTTTATATGTGAGCAGCAAAAGTATGTGAGCTTTTGCTTTCTGAATCTGGTTTTATGTCTTTGCGCAGTAATAACTGCAACTCTACATTTCTAGTGATTGTTCATAAGTCTTGCACATCAGCTTGGAGGAGGGACTGCAGGAGCCGAGCTGTTAAGGAACTGGACTCTAGACCTAATGATCCAGGGTTAAAATTCCACCTCTGCCAAGCTGACACAGTTAGGTCCTTAAGCAAGGCCCTTATTGCTTGAATTGTAAGACTGTATCAATGATGGCAACCCACCCGAAGATAGATTCAGCAAAAAATCTGATCATGATAATCAGAACAGACCTTTGCGACCTAGTAGACTATGTAACGCCTATTTAACATCTCTGTTGGATGGCTATTCCTAGGGGGGATATCAGTTATAATATGCACAATTTGTCTTAACTGTGGATTGGTTTAGTACAGACTGTTTGGGAGATGGCCTTTTTTTGAGTTTTGAGTTTTTTAACGGTTATAATGTAATACAGTTAATCTGTCAGTTAACAATTAACATAAATTATGGGTTACACCATAATTTGAATGTACATATAACCAAGGTGTTCAATATATGTTGTATGAGATTCAATGGGATTCTTGTAATTTATTGAAAGTTTTTTAGTTTTTAGTTTTTTGAGGCCACTGTTCATGCCATGACTCACTTCCACAAACGTGAGATTTGAGATGAGATTTTTTAATAGATCCCTGTTCTTAATTACAACCGGGTGCCCACTCACACT
>JAYJMA010000010.1:6132173-6142616 GCA_036873895.1 Parotocinclus cabessadecuia
GACTATGGACAACACAGACTTGGGTTACAGGGTTGAGGGAAGCAGGACTCTTTCAGCTCTGGGATGGGAACTAAAGCATATTTGTTTGTTTTTTTTCCGTTTGAATCTTGAATCTTTCCTCCTTTGATCTTCTCCTCATGTTTGAAGTTGGTTCAGAAGCTTTTATTCAGTTGATATGTAAACCATTTGGCATTAAATAAGATATGATTCACTTCTAACCTGAGAGTCTCAACCGATAGGCTTGTGATTTGTCAAGAGAAACTGTAATACACAGTAAGTACAGTACTTTTCAAAAGACTTAGGCAACCATTTGGATGGGATATATCATTGTTTTGACAATGGTATAATGCCCATTTATTATTATTTATCCTGATAATATAGTAAAGAATATAGTAAATGTGTGTGCAGTATTAAAAAACTAAAACAAAACAGAAAAACAGCTTACAGGCTACAGTGACATGTATTTAGTGTGACCTACCCTATTGCACTTCTACGGTCCAAAGAAGCTTGATCAGAAATGATCACTTTGGAAGAGTAGCAAACAATAAACCACTTTTTAAAAGGGGAATAGGTAGATATGCTTAATCTCACAAAGACTGAAATGAAGATCAGTGGAAATGTGTTATATATGATCATTACACCATTGTTAACATCAAATCTAATGGTGGCCTAAGACTTTTGCACAGCACCGTTATTGGTTAACACGTCACGCTACTCACCTTATCATTTACCTCCATTTTGATCGTACGGCTATGTACAGCTTATTATTAAAACCACCAAGATTTAAGTTTTGATGCAACACAGAATGGCATGTACTAGGATGGGTATAATAATGTCTAATCTCTCACTCTGAACAAAGGGTTAAGGTTCAAAAATTCTGTCTGTAAAAGAATGTCTGCAGCCCAGATGTGTTTATGAGAACTGTTTAGAGTCTGCGGAAATCTGGTTTAACAAGTCATGCTAGGTCATCTGTCAGCAGGATGGCACACTAAGGGGTAAACAGAGACAGCTAGGATGGCAAACAGGGCTTTAAATTACTGCCCTTCAGTTAGCGACAGACCTAACACGAACTGACAATGTATGTACTGTCATTATTGACTGGTGCATTGCAGTAATAAGTTGAGAAGTGTGTGTGTGTCAATGTGTGCCAAAAGGGAATAGAGCTGAAAGGCTTCCTGTGATCTACATCATGTGTACATCAGCAGGGGAAATGAGAAAGGGCTTGGGATTTGAGGTGAAGCAATGGACAAGTGAGCATGTATTTTGGGTAAGATGTAAGAGGTATGGAAAATAGACAGACTTCAAGACAAAACCCACCAAACAGGCAGAAGACAAAAAAATGCACAGCATGCTTGACAGACCTGCTGATGTGGCACGTCATTTGGCTCACATTTTAGCAAGCACACATTCATATTTATGTTGATGCTGTCAGAAATCTGATACATAAGGGCACCATTCAAGTATTATTACAATCAGAAAAAAGGAGATTTTTACCATTCAAGCTGCACTATAAAGGTAATCGTTAAAGGGCCAGAAGCCAAATGACTGGATGAAATGTCCCAAAAATACACAGAAGGACAAAAGAAAGGGCACGCATGTGCACAAGGAACGCTCCACAGACAGAGCGTGCACAAGACAACAGAGAAAAAAATGAGAGGGTCAGTTTGGGAGTGGTAGGCCAGAAAAAGAGAGAAATAGAAAGTGAAGGAAAAGTTTTGGATAAACAAGAAGGGAGACATCTAGAGACAGAAAAAAGGCAGAGAAGAACAGGAAGAGAAGGGGGAAGATGGCGGTGAGGAACCATGCGCGGTTCACCTTCGATCTGGCAAAAGGCAGCGGCCTACCGTGAAGGGCGCGAGCCCGAGAGTGTCCACTCAGGGCTGAATAAAGGGTGGTCATAGTACTCCTCGTCAGAGTAGTAGGGCTCATCCTCGGGCACTGAAACTGAGATGGAGGGGGCGAGGAACTTGCACCTCTCCCGAGAATTTTGGAAATGGCAGAGAGGCCCAGACTCCTCCTCATCCCCTACATCTACAAACAGACACAAGGAGAAGGAAATGCAGGGAAATCTGGACAGCGAGGAAAGGGGTGGTAAGAAACAACAGAAAGAAAGATACGGAAGTGTGGGGAGATAAAGATAATTACAAAAGGTGAGGAAAGAATGGAAACAGAGCTAGTGGAGGGGTTTAGATTTAGGTAGGTAAAATAAAGGGACAGGGAGACTTGTTGACAGCAAAAAAGGTGAAAGAGAAGAACTAAAGGTAAATCAAATAGACTTAAGGGACAAACATGAGGATGCTAAAACAGAAAGCTAAAGAAGGTGTAAGGACAAAGAGAAGGGCTGCAGTATAAAACAGAAAGAGGAATAAGGTACACGGAAAAGGTTCGCAGAAGGATGCTGAGAAACCTTAGGGATGTGTGGATGTACAAAAGAAATGCACACACAACGCCAAAACAAATACACTAGACACAATTACCACGAACAGAAAAAGCTGCTGGGGTGGCACCATGCCATTGAAATCTCTGATGTAATTTATTTTAATTCAACTTACAGGACTCAAATCCATGGCTCATTGTCTACCATCTAAAGGGTTTCCATATAGAGCAGATATACAGTTCCATGCAAATGTCTTAGGCCACCATTAGAGTAGTTTAAGCAATGGTAACGTGACCATTTATAACATATTGTCGACAAACAGACCAGAAAAATTTGAATTGATCTTCAACCCAATTTTTGTGAGCTTTAGCACATCTTAGCCTTTTACTCTATTCCCCTTTTGAAAAGTACTTTTTTGGCTGCTGCCCTTCCAGAAAGACATTTTTTTATTTACATTAAGACCATTCATTATCAAGTTTCTTCGAACAGTTCAAGGGTCACCTTGGTCTAAGGGGAGCTCACATTATATATGTTTTTTATTGTTTATATTGCATACATATTTCCTGGGTTATCTGGTTGTATTCCAATAATAATATTTTATATTCCAACATATAATTGTATGTGATTATTACTGCGTTGCTAAAACAATGGAATCTGTAACCTAATGGTGGCATAGCAGTTTTGCAGATTACTGCATATGCATTTCACTATTTGCACAACAAAGTACCAAAGCTGACAGGACATATTCTCCAGCCAAACAAAACTGAGACCAGAAGCAAGGCCTTGAAAGACAAAAGTACAAATTCCAGCAAAAACAAGATGACCATACCCACTGAATGTCAGGTCAGTAGCTTCAACAAACTATTTCTAGTCATCTAACCACTCTCCATGAATTTACATTTACACTGTTCTCCAGAGCAACTAAAACTGATACAATCTTACAAAGTTCAATACAACACATTAATTGTTAAGGGGTCCAACAGTGGAATCCTGGCACCCTCAACTTTCTATTCAATAGTCCAATATTGTGGCATAAAATAAATCCATGATTGCTGTCTGAACACCATAGATGGTGGCACCATAGAAACACTGCTGAAAACTACAAAACTGCAGAAGTCTAGTTCAAGTATGCTACCAATAAAGTGCATTTGAGATGTCTACAAAAAGGTTATCAGAAGCACCTTGCCCGCACAAGGAATTTTTTGTTACTATTGATTTACTACTATTACAATTTTTTACTAAGACCATATTGACTTTAGTAATGAATCTAGGATCTGTTTGGGATCTGGTGCCAGGCGGGTTTTAGTATGGAGGCCTCATGATAAGCCTTCTATCCTTCCTTTGCTGTGATGTAAAACACTGCCCCAAGTCCTGGTGTGATGATCTATTGAGCCATTACAAGGGACAATGATACAAGGGACGGATAATGAGTAGAATAATGTTTTCCTACACACAGCTAGGGCTCCACAGGAATGTCTAGCACAGCTTGTAACACTTCCTTGGCCTGCCCAGTTGTCAGACTTATCACCACTAAAGCATTTATGGGACCAGCTTTGGAAAATGAATGGTCAGGATCTGCAGGTCCAACTGTGTCTTTTTTTAATACATATATCCAAAAGTAGCCTCAGAGAGCCTCATACCTCATCATATACATATCTGTTAGGGCTCGCGCTGTGAGCCAGTTTTCCTTTTTCACCGCAGTTTGTTATTTTAACCCGCTCGCTTTCTGTTCCGTTTCCGTTTTTCACTTATGCCATTCATTGCATTTGCTTTCATTCACCGCGGTGACCTATTTGTTAGTTTATTTTGTTACGCAACTGTATTCATTTTCATTAATTACATTTTGATTATTTAAGTCCGGCGATCGCGTTCTTGTTCGCCGGCTCATTATGTTAATTTGGCAGTTTATATGTGTTTTATTATCAGTGTTTCCCTCGTTTGTGTGCGCTTTTAAATTTTGCTTTTGTTAAGTCCTTTATGGATCCCACCGGTGGCATTCCCTGGTAGAAATTGACCCAGGATCTGCGGCTAGCATAGCCTGCATTTGGATCCACGACCTGGTAAACCCTGTCACTTTAACTCATGCCACCTATTTATATATTATGTAACTTGCAATGCGAACTAGTTACAGCCCTTCACAGTACTCTATGAAGGCAGTGTTGTTGCTATTTGTGTTGATCTTACCTCCAGATTCTCCAGATCTTAACCAGAGAACTTCAAGGAACCTCTAATGTACTGGTACCAGATACTAATGTCTTGTCAGGCACTTTTGCACTGGAGGAACTTTTTTGTAGTAGTAGGATAAGTACTTTTTTCACCACATAGGAACACTAAATACTGTACATTTGTGTTGATTGTACTTGTTGAGTTGGTTAGGGACTGTTTATGTGATACACTAAGGACCAATAACATATTAGGAAAAAGCTATGGGGTTCGGCTCACTGCTGCATACACCGTTTTCTTCTTTTTCCCTAACTGTTTTGACTAAAAATGAAATTCCGTTACCTTGCCCTTTTTGGTTCTGACCAATATTGCAGATTACTCTTTGGCTAATAATGTGTCACAGATGATAACTTGATCTCAGAATATTGCTAGTGTAGTATAGTTACTGGTGTAGCCTGAATGACAGCATAATATTCTTTTCTGAGAATGTGTAACACATTGTGGTGTGCTTGAATGAAAACAGCAACAGCTAAATTCTTAAACATGCCGCCTTGGTCTCTAGTGGGTGCCTCATCTTCCCATCTGTTTTGAGCTTAGCATAATTTTGTTATAAATGTCAAATCATCTAAAGGAAGCCGTAAACACACTGAATGTAGCACGTGCCTCCAGTAAGTATTAAACAGCAACATCACAACCACATTGTGGAGACAGCAGATGCAACAAAATTAACAAACAACAACATACACGCAAAGCACAAACACTGAAAAAGACAAGCGCAGGCTCTTAACATTAACAACTCCTACAACAAGACATGCAAAACAGAGGACAGTAGGTTTCCTAGACTTGATATCACCAACATGATGAACCTGAATGTCAATATAATGACATTAAGGAGAAAGAAGATGACAGCAAGCATGGATCCAAAGAGGCAGGAAACGTTTATGTAGGATGGTGTTGAAGATGTGGAAAAGAAGGGGCAAGTGTCGTTTGTGATGTCAATGAACAGAGATTTCTCTTGAGATCGGGTGATGAAGATGAGCATTTAAAACACGGCGAGATGAAGAGAGGAAGAAGAGGAGGTGGTAAAGTCAGTCCTGCACCAACTTCTCTTCTAGCAACTTCTCTCCAGCTCAATCAGAAGATCGTCTGTTCAGCAAGGAATGGCACTGGAACTTTCCGAAAGAAAAAATCCCTCACGTAGGGCCATTGGTGAATGGGGATGGAGACACACCCAAATCACCAATGTGTTTTACAGTCACTGTTGAGAAAACAATACTGCTTTCCACATAAAACATGGTAGTAGTTGGAAAGGGACCCACCTTGCTCCAGAGGGAAAAAGTGCTCAGCTGCAGGTGAGGGAGGCGGAGAAGGGGGCAAATTGGCAGCGTCTTCCACTGCAGGCACATAGAACAAAATCATAAAAAATGGGTTATGGCTAAAACAGCACCAAGGAAGGACACCCTATACTGCAAGCTCCACGTCCAAATCTGCTCACGAATTTTTACAAAGGGATGTGGGCTACAATTATAATACACAGAGGTGGCAGAAGTACAAACGTTTTTTTTTACATAATTAAAAGTAACTACTAGCGTGATAAAATATTTGAGTAAATGCTGTAGTATGGCTTATATGTTTTACTTAATCAGAAGTATAAAAGTGCATAAACATTATTTTTTTTCTACAAAGCCTTTCTAACTAAATTTTTGAAACAGGATGTCTTTTATTGAGGGCAAGAGGCACACACCCACAACACACAGTATTTAATAGTAAGTATTTAATGGTTTGTACTACAACTGCATGAGTCATCTGCAAAAATCATACAAATAATATTATCTTTCGCTAGTCACAGCAAAAACACAAACACATTTTTGGAAATAAGAAACCAAAATACACAAAATACATTGGATTTTTTTTATTAATAGCTGCTATATCGATCATGATGATAAATGGCTATATTCCGTAAAACAGTATATTGTAATATTTAACACAAATAATAGCTATCATTGAAGTTCTTCTTTTAAAAATTCCACTTCACTATTTTATTTTAAAAATACATTTAGAAATATTATGTTGTTTTATACAAAACATCCATTATATTTAGCATAGCAATAAAATTTTCTATCCCAGAGAAATTAGTATATGAAAAATGTAGAAACATTTTTTTATAGTTTTATATTTAATATCATTAGTGTAAATTGAACTTTAATTTAATATAACATATAAGGCAATATAAGCGTCACGAGATGTACTGTACATATGCTTCCTGATGTACAATGGACAACGATGTCCAACAAATTCAACATAAGTATCAGTATCATGAACTGAGTAGTTAATATAGTCTATATTGTACAAAATCATTAACACAAAGATTATTTTATATGAAGTGTTGAAAACCTACATAATTTACTGAGTAGCGGATTGAAAGTAAAAAGTAAAACATTATATCAGTGAACTCAAAGTACGAGCATAGCTGCTAATGCTAACTACAACCTGAAAGCCAAGAGCAGTGTTGGGAAGCTACTCAAAAACAGTAATATATTACTGATTACTCATTACTTAAATAAAATTGTAATGGGATTACTTTACTCATTTCTTTCTGGAAAATGTAATCTCATTCCTCATTACATTACTTTTAAGTTACATTATAAAATCTATGTGAATTAAACTATACTTAAATTAAACCCTCAAATCTGGAAAGTACAAAAAATATAGAAAGTAGGATTTATGTTTCATTAAGGAACCAAATTTAGCAGCAGTTGCAGTATTAAACATTTATAAAATGAATTTAACTATTCTGTTAAACTATATATGAATTTAACTAAAGCTCTCTGTACAAGTACACATTTTTAAACAACAGAACACTATAGGCCAATAATTGTTTTTCGTTTGGCTTGGATATAGATTACACTTTACAGTAATGTTTTTCTCTCTGCGTTCGGCAAATTAAAAATAGTGATAATATCTCCACTTGTGGAAACAGCGAGCCTCATCCTCTGTCATCTTAGCTACACTGTGTTCCTGCCAGTGTTGGCAAATCCTCAGGACTTAGGAAAGTCGCTATAGGTTTACCTAAAAGTCGCCAAATGATGTCATTGCCTAATTTGCATAAAGACACAGTTGCGTTTAAGAGAGGAATAACATTGTGGGAAAGACAAAAAGTAAGTAAAAACACCCTAAACATGTTTAGAACTACAAATGAAAATTCTTGTATTGATTCTTAGTTTGTTATTGGTGTTGGATCTCCTGCTCTGATTGCAGTTACTGTACTGTGAGAGTAGTGAGTGCTTTGTGACGGGGGAGGGGCTCGTTGAAGACAGTAATTGCAGAACGATATGCACGTTCATGTCCAAGTCTCCAAAAGTCTCCAACAACACCAGAAAAAGTTGCTAGATTTGTCGCTAGTCGCTTTTTTTTAAGTCGCTATAGGGGTCTGAAAAGTCGCTAAATATAGCGACAAAGAAGCTAAGTCTCAGCACAGTCAGTCACGTGACCAACTGACGAGGAAGCTGTTTCAGGAAGTTAGCACGTGCACAAATTACGCAGAACACTACTTATGCTTTAAAAAATATATATATATCTTTAATAGAAAAACGTGAGTAACACAGGTTACTTGTAGGTAAGGTGATTACAGAATATTTCACGGTATTGTTTTACATTACTGCGTTACAGAAAAAAGGAATCAGATTACTGTAACGCATTACTTTGTACTGCGTTACCCCAACACTGGCCAAGAGTATATCTTTCCTTTCGTGTGACTGTCATTACTAACCCTTTTAGGACCCATGGGGACATCTGTGTACTAAGAATACAGTGTAGATGTAGAAATGCAGAAAAACATTATGAACACAGCAGAGATCTGCACTGAGGGAGCTACTGTGTACCATTGTTTTTTTTCTGTTGAAAGTAAGTCAAATAAAAGCTATTAAGTTACAGAAATAATAAAGTAAAGAACATTTACTTAAAAATATTTAAATACAACAGTACAGTAGTACAGTAGCAACGTACTTGTCCTATGTTACAAACCAAAGTTGAATTTTCTTGTGTCACTGCATCCTAATATTTAGAAAGCATTGGACACCTTTGATTTTTAATCTTCTTTGCCATTATATTGTTCTGATAGCATAGCTAGGAGCTTGCCCGACTTATTTCCACAGACTAAATCCACCAGTCAAAGAGCTTTACTACTCTGCTCAAGGCTCTCAGGAGCCGATTCTTATTAGTGCTAGAAAACAGCTTAGGAATATAACAAAAGATGGCTTACTTGCCTGACTGAGAAAAATTCAAAACAGCAAACCAAATTTTATCTCACATTTGCAAGCACAACAGATGTGCACCTTGAGGCGCACCTCAAATCTCAGTCCATAAAAGTACTGAACTAGAAAAGTCAGAGTAGTCTCGTCATGGCATTTGCATTCATTGTACCTGTCTGAACTTAGTGTCATCACAGACACACTCACAAAATGTGGCAGGATAGGCTGTGCAGACCAGCAGTTGTCCCCTCAAACATTAGTCAGCACACAAACACACAGTGGAGCGGTAATGGAAGAGACCAGCTGTCAAAACAGATATGCGACTCAGCAAACGAGGAAGCGATCGAGTCGCTACACTGAAAAGCTCAGGTCACAGGGTGACAGCACCTCACAGGTGGCATAAAACATGGTCAGTAATGCTGCCTTCATTTGAGACTGCCTACAAATGATGATCTGCACAATCAAGTTTACAGTAAAGCCATTTATTTCTTATAAAGACAGCAATACTGCATTACATAGAGTCAGCAGGAGTGAGGTGGAGCCTCTTGGATTTAACACCTCAGGATTGCATCATCTGAACCCATTATCTCAGGGTTCAGCAGAAGTATTTTGAAAATGTTTACCTCAAAGCACAACTTATAAGATCTACAGTTAAAGAGGATAACACCAGAGACAGTAGCACGTGTTGAACAGTTTATTTTAGTCATCTTTATCAGTGCTTACATAATGCCACCTACAGGATGATGGTGGTTGAACATTTTTGGGCAGTCCAACATTAACACTGAGGTGCTTAAAAACACCAGCAGCACTGCTATGTCTGATCCGCCAGCATTTTAAACCACTACAAACCCTGATCTATACTAGCTCTTTAGTGTTAATGCAGCAAAGTTCAATCATTTATTCATTTTCGTATCTGCTTAATCCCAGACGCACAGCTGTTGCCTAGTCGGCAGCATAAGGAGCGCGGCAGGATCAGCCCTAGACAGGGTGCCAAACCATCACAGGACACACACACACTAACATACTAAAAGTCAGTTTAGCAAACCTTGTAACCTAAAGCATGTCCTTGGACTGTGAGAGAAAACTGGAGTACCCGGGGTAAACCCACATGGACACGGAAGGGACAGGCAGACTCTACATAGAGAGGGCACAGACTGCTCCATCTGGGATCAAATGTGGAAGCAGTGAAGCAACAGTGCTACCCAGCAGGCCACCCAAGATCCCAGGACAGAGATTTAGTTGGTACATTTTTGTATGTTGGTCCCTAATCGATAATGGCCCATTTGCAACTGTTGTCAAATGCATCCAACCAGAATTCAGACTGGAATTTACAGGATTAGGATTTAAAAAATCACCTATTGCCAGAAAAAAAACTTTGCAGAGAAATTTAGAGTAAATGATGGTAGAGTCTCATACCTGAGGACAATCGAACTGCGGTGTCTGGATGGAGCTCCTGCTCTCCCTTCAGTACTGCAACAGCCTCGGCTGTCACCTCCTGCACGATCCTGGCAGAGACTTGTTCTGTCACAAACACACAAACATCCCCAAATGAAAATCAGAAAAGGCCATCTGGAAAAAGTACAGTGCCTTGCGAAAGTATTCACCCCCTTGGATTTTTCCCTATTTTACTACATTACAACCTGTATGTATTTT
>JAYJMA010000010.1:6146364-6161260 GCA_036873895.1 Parotocinclus cabessadecuia
GAAAGGTACATACATATTTTGCAGCAACATATGCTGCCATTGAAACAACGTTTTTTTCTGGGACGTCCCTGCTTATTTTATCAACATGATACCAAGCCACGTTCTGCACGTTGCACAACATACAACCCTAACAAACTTAGTAAATGAGTGCAGGTACTAGATTGGCCTGCCTGCAGTCCAGACCTGTCTCTCATGGTAAATGTATCCACTGACAATGGAGACCCCAGACTGTTAAGCAACTGTTGTACATCAAGCAAGAATGGAAAAGAATTCCATCTACAACGCTTCAACAATTAGCAGTTCCCAAACGCTTACTGAGGGTTGTTAAAAGCAGAGGTGATGTAACAGCATGGTAAACATGCCCATGTCGCAACTTTTTTTGAATGTTTTGCAGACATCAAATTCAAAGTGAGTGAATATTAGCAAAAAACATATCCATTTGAACATTAAATATATTGTCTTTGTAGTCTGTCCAATTGAATGTAGGTTCAAAATGATTTTTTGATGGTTTTATTTATGTTTTACAAAACGTTTCGTGTGAAATTGGGGTTTTAAATGAAACAACCCACACTTTACTGTATTATTTGTGTTCTGTCTTGCTCAAAGACTTGTCTACTGGTTCTACTGTGTGTTTCTATTGACTAAGCCTGGTAGTGTGTCATATGTGGGTGTGGTTTATGACGCCTAGGTTTTCGTGTTTTTCTACAAAGAAGTGATGAATGGCATCTTTCGGCACTCGCATATGCTCAGACTGAGAATGTCAGGATCGCTTTGAAGGCATCGTTGGTGCATTATGTTTACAATGCTGTACAAACATCGTGTCGTACTCGCAAATTTAGTAGGAATGGATTTAGTAATGGATTATATTATAGAATTTTAGACACTAGCTGCCGAATGTGGCTGGGACCAAGTGACTCTTATGGCCATCTCCAAGCAGGGTCTTATTGAGAGACTCAAAGACCAGCTGGCTACTTATGATGTTCCACTCACTTTAGATAAGATGTATGAAATGTTTAAGTCGGTGGACCGAAGCTGCCTGCCACTCACCTTCCAGGAGTATCTGGACCCTTTGATTTGAGCATGTGATTCATATTATCATGGAGTCCTGTCAGGAGTCCTGTCTCCTCCCCCCTCAGGTACCTCAGACACCCCTCTCTCCAGTCTGACATGAATACACTCTACCTATCACGACCTGGCAGAGGTGTTTAGTAAGGCCCAGCAGATTCCTTCCAAATAACATTCGACTGTGTGATTAACCTCCTCCCACCTTGTCAGGAATATATTCACGAGGCACCAGATTTAGGGTTCATCTGTCCCTCGATTCATGGTAAAGATGCATATTGCCTATGAGGCACTGCAGACTGCATTTTTTTTTCGATAAAACTTGCCTTTGTGTTGTATACAATCTCATCAACGTCCAGCCGGGGTACGAGTGGAAGACTTAATTACCCCACAGAGCACGAGTACCTGGTTATGCCCTTTGGTCTGACTAATGCCCCTGACGTATTCCAGCAGTTGCTTAATGAAGCACTTTGTGAGGCCCTGGACCATTTCTTGTATTTACATTTACATTTTACGTTATTTAGCAGACACCCTTATTAAGAGCAACTTACAACTGACACAAATGTACAATCCAAGCAATTCTGGGTTAAGGGCCTTGCTCAAGGACCCAACAGTGGCAGCTTGGCAGAGGTGGGATTTGAACCCTGGACCTTCTAGTTCATAGTCCAGTGTCTTATAGTGTAACATTTAGATGACATACTCATATATAGTGACTCCACAGAGGAACGTCTCCCAGTATGGTGTGTCCCTCAGCACTGCTTACATGTCAAACTAGTCTTTCACGTACCATCTGTTAGTTCCTGGGGTTTATAGTATTGCATGGGGAACTTACAATGGACTGATATTTAAGATTCCTGCTATCTACAATGAAATACATTTGTATGCTTTATGGTTTTAATATAAACAATCACCTTCAGGCTTAACTTGTGGCCACATTCATCATTTGCTCCAGATATAATTAGGAGTGTTTTGCTTTCACTTTTCACTTACTATATAAGTATATTATATATATACAAATATTAGGGGATATAATATAATCAGAAAAGCAAATAAGGTCAAATAGAGATCATCTTTTGCTGTTGTGGCAGATGGGCAACCTTGTCCTAGTCTTCTTTGTACTGTTCTAGTCTCTTGAAAGCGATTTCACAGTCTGCTATTTAGGCTTTAGGATGTTCTAAGTGCTGTTGTCACTGTTGTCTGTCTTGCTTCGCTGACCAGCTTCAAGACATCCTATGGCTCTCCAAGCTTTGCATTCAAGCAAATCATGGTACAGAGGCATTGCAAGGGCTGAAAAATTGAAGGATAGGCTCCTTCAATATTAGGGAATGTTCAGATACTCCAGCAGAACTTTTTTTTGCTACAGTCAAAATATGTTATTAGTGTTACAGTTAAATAACGTTTTTACTGATGAAAATAAAACGATTAAATATTGTATATATAAATCAGGAAACAGTCAACAAAATACTTCTATTTTTCCTTTTCCCATGTTATTATTATCCAGTTTAAATTATATTCAATGTTTGTAATTCAGATGACTTTGGGTAGCAGGGTGGCATAAGTGATTAGCTTTAGGAATTCCTGCTTCTATTCTGACCTCAGAGGAGTTTGCATGTCCTCCATGTGTCTTTTATTGTTTAGTCCAGGTTTAGTCCCACATTGAATGCATTAGTTTAACTGGCTGAAATGAACTGGCCCAGTGTGAATATATCTTACTAGTATTGATACAATCTTGCTCATGCCGTAAATAGCTATCAATGCTGATGTGTGACGTTAAATTAAAATAATAATGTGACAATAAAGAACCAAATGTACTTGTTTATTTTATCAACACAAAGAAAAAATAAACCTCCAGAAAAGTCATTGATTATTTTGTGGAGACAGGGGGTCGTGGAGAACCAATCCTGTATATTATTTTTGGGAACATTCGGAATCATAATGAAAACGGAGGGTGACTTATTGATGATGATACCACTACTACCGATCCAGTATGTTACACAAAATGCTTAACATAAAATGCTTCTTGTGATCACGTTGAGGAATGCAGGCTCTGATATAGGCCTGTAATGGTGTCTGTAACACTGTCTATTATGATAAGTTTATACCTAAATATGAAGTGTAAATGATGATCATCTAAATTAATTCTTTAATGCCCATCAGATTCCTGAGTCAACAAATCTAATTTTATAGCAACAGCATACATTTTCACATTCAGATTTTCTGAAACCAGAACCAGAAGTTTTCTGCAACTCCAATTTGCCAGATTTTTTCCTTTGTGGTGCTTTACAAGCATGAACACTGTTCTGAAAACATGAACACACAGAGGAGATCACATGTTACAGTGAAATATGTTGATTAGATGATGACACATGACTTTTATTAAAGTATAAAGCATACGCTTGGATTATTTATAGTTGTCTTTTGAAATTAGACTTTAGCGTTATTGCACACTTGCCTTGGACTGACTTGTGGATCTGTTAAACAGTATGTGACTTAAATGCTGTTTGTCATCCAAGTAAAAGCAATGAGATTTATACTATAAAGCAGACCCATACTTGTTTTGAAATACCCCCACCACAGTATGCAACTAAATTCTCAATTCTTGTAAGTGAAAGTGAATGCTACAATGGATGTCAGAGTTTAATTCTAACCTGTCTATTCATAAAAAATTATATTATAGTTATTTTATATGTAGTTACTGGGACTGTAAGAGAACCTTCAAACTATGACAGCCTCATCTCTTTTGCTGATGTAAAAATGGAATCGCTTTTGTACATGAAGCAAAGGACACAACACTATAAGCTTTTTCTTCATGTTGTGCTTTATCCTAAGCTATATACACATTATTATAGGCTCTTAAATAGGCAATATGTGCACAAATAATTAGGATTATTGCAGTTTTAGCTTTGTCAACAGTTAAAACTAGAAGCTAAGCTCCTTACAGTACAAGCACTCATTATACATATATTTACACTGCACTAATGTCATGGTCTGGATTTAAATTATTCAAGTGTACAAGTAGTTATATACGTAACTACTATCAACCCAGGTCAGTGTATAACAGGTGGATATTTTGAGCATATCCACAGACATTCCAAGACACTACACAGTCTGGTAGTATCTAATGCAGAATTTAACACAGATTTTGCTTTTGTACTACATCCATTCTTGATGGAAAGTGAGACACTGAGTCTGAAAGTTGCATATGAAATACAGCTCTATTTCAAGCCTTCTAACCACCCGTTGATGTTTATGTATAACATTTAGATATTGTCTGTCAAAGTAATGAAGCACAGCACCTAACTATAAGGTGGTACCCCCTTACACCTAAAATGCTTCTGTAGAGCTGAGACTATTCTCAGTTAATAACCAAAAATGTAATATCAATAATATCTAAACTTGGGACACTTCATCTTGAGGGCCACATGGATGCTGTTCTGTCCATGTAACAAGGTAAAAGGTACACATTTGTCACAACATATAAAATTATACATACTCAGTGTCAAAGATGACCAATGGGTTTTTCCAAAAGTAGGAAGCAAATGCACAATAGATGTCAACTTTTAAAGTTAGCTTCAGATACATTCATACGGATATTTGCAAGGAGCACAGTGTCAGATCCCACATGAGAGGACTCTTAGGGGATTGTGTTAGTACACCTTCCCATTATAAAGTTCCTGTGGATCCAAGAGAGATGTCATTTATGGTGGTGTTTTCTTTTGCAAATTGTAGATGGAAACCTGCCTCTTTTCAACAAGATTTAAGAACTATATATAAAACTGACTGCATTGAAAACAAAAAAAGCACACTCAATTTGCAAAGAGCATATTTTGGTTTTATGGACTGTCACTGAGTTACAATCATTGTTGGTGACCTCTTTGGGGATAGCAGATCACACCATTCTACTTTAGATTATATACTGGTTTTAGTTCTGTTCCGGTTGGCCAGTCATGAGCCACATAATTTTGTCTTAGAAAGCTGTCTCTGAAACCATAACTGGAATCAGAGAATTGATGGGCTATGCTGGAGTTTGCAGGCCTCCCAATTATAAGGAGTATTGGCCATTTAATAGCAGACATATCAAAAATAAGAGCACTATGTAATTTTAATATGTGAGTAAGAAAATGAAGTCATATTTACAGATTATCTATTGTAACCTACAAGTCTACAAGATAACTTGAAGAATGAACCAAGTGAGGACCAGATTCAGCTCATATGAGTTGTCATATGAGCTGTAAAGGAATAACAGCTATTTAATTCACTAAGAGCTATCCTTGTCAGTGAAATAATCCACCAGATCACCAGACACATGAAATGAGAAGCCAAAGAGGGAAAACTAACTCGGTAGAAAAACATATATTGGTAGTTAGAGCATTGCTCTAAGATTTAACTGAATTCAATTGAATTCATTTAAGTTGCTGCTCAACCCATTTAGTACTCATATACACCTCCAATCTCCCAGCTCACTGTGAGAACATTAGAGGTAGGTACCAGACAGCTTGTCAGCACAATAAGACCATCCAACATGTCCCTGCTCTATCACATACACTCTATAGACAAACGTTTGTGTACACATCTTCTAATTATTGAGCTCTACTATTTTTTAACACACATTCATATTATAAGGCATATATGTCTGGATTATACATTTATCAACAATGGCAGTAGAATGGGTTGTACTGAATACCCCAGTAAAGAGGTCTCAAAATAACACATTTATAGGTTTTCTGCTTTCAACAAGTCAGTTTATCCACTTTCTGCCTTGCTGTCCTTAAACAAAGGCTGCTTGCACAGAACATTATACAAAACGTCATCAACAAACCTTTTTGCACTGGAATGCCAAAGTAAGCCATGGTTAATTTGGGATGTAATTTTTGGGTATCCACAAATATTTGTCTATACAGAGTACATAACAATGAAAAATAATTGATATATTGAGTCAAGTAAAGTAAGCATGGTAATTTCCAAACTGTGCTCGAATTCAGTAGAATTTAAATCCAAAAGACAAGAGAAAACAATGTGTTTTGAATCAGGTATGAGGAAACTGTACCATACTTAATCCTTAATCATACTGTAGTCCTCCCTGACTAGAAACAGTGTATATCAATAAACATACTGCTCACAGAAATTAGGGGATACTTCAGCATAAAATATTCCATAATTAATTATCCCCTATTTTTTGTGAGCAGTGTAATAACTTGTAATCATAGATAATTTAGAAGAAATGTTTAAATGTGAAATCTCTGAATAGGCTATAAGTGTACTGTCAGTATGACATTTACTGAAATAGACTGAAGTGGAGGCTGACCTCAGTTTCAGAATGCAGAATACTTTGACAGTATAACCACATGCTACTAAACTGACTTTAACATATAGTCCCATCCACAAATATTGGCACCTGACCGATATCCGGACTAAATTTCATCAGAGAAACAGAATAAAAGGAAGAAAAAAGAAAAAAGAAAAAAATATTTTGAACAAACACCACAATTAGCACCCTTCCATTTAAAACATTATATAACCTCCCTTAGAAAATATTCTGGTATATCATTTAGAAGGAAATAAAACTACATCACAGACAATCCACTTCTGTGATATACAGTATGCCACCTTATACATACAGTCATTAACAAAAAAAACCTCACCGAGATATAAAAAATATTGATGAATGATTTTTTTCTGACTAAATTTAATTTACTTTAAAATGTAACTTTACTCTATTTTCAGTGTGAAATCAAGCTAATTCATCAAGTTCAGTTTTTGTTTTCTATTGCTTGTAGGTATGTCAACCCTTTAGATCTAGATACCCATCTGCAGTTTTATGAAGATCTTGTGAATACACCAGAAGCCTATTTAAAAACATTGCAAACAAAATTTGCTGCATTCCAGCATAAGAACCATATCCCATTTGTAAAACGTGGTAGTGGTAGTATATTGTTTTGGGCCTGTTTGGCTGCATCTGGGTCAGGACAACTTGTCATCATTTACAGAACAATGACAATTGGACTAAATTGTAAACTAAAAATATTGATTTGAAATGGCAAAGCATGTTTTGTATAAAGGGATTGAATAAATTTACTCCAGCTTTGCATGACTAATCAGCAGGTACCTTATACGTTTAGTTGAAATTATTGCACAAGCTAATAAACACTGGCTACACAAGCAAAGGTTCACATACTTTTGCAACTCACATATATGTAATATTGGTTCATTTTCCAAAATAAAGAAATGACAAAGTATTTTTGATCTCATTTGTTTAACTGGACTTTCTTTAAGTATTTTTTTTAGATCTGATCTGATGACACTTTAGGTCACATTTATTTAGACGTTTTGACATTATAAATGGTTCACACACATTCAAGTACCTTATTAATTAATGTTATTCATCTTTATCCGTACTGTCAGTGATAGTGGAGGCGACCGTAATCCAACAGTTGTGCAGGTCAGGATGTAAAAGGTCTACATTAGCAGGCAATCAACGTGTATATGTGACCTGTTTTATACACCACCCATTGGTTCTTATATGGGATAAATGTAACTTCTCAGGATTTCCAAATGTTTACTGTGATGTGCAATTGACTGTGTGTACCAGTATAATAATATATATTGTGTTTTCACTTTTACAAAGGTTATAAACAATTGAATATTGATCACTAAAATCAGAATTACCATAGTGACCACGGCAAATGTTACTACTATTGCCTCTATATCAGTAGATTTTTTAATTTATTTTATAACGTTGTGTTAACATAGGCAGTGATTTCTCAGCTCACATCTCCCTATCACATACTACTTGTCTGCTAACCCTTGATATGATCAGGACATATCTGACAGGAATAAAATATCTTATGTTTCACAGGAGAAGCAATGTCTTAAATTCAAGTTTCAACATATATTGGCCTTTGCCATGTGTTACAATGATTTGCATATAAATGTGAATTGCTGTCTGGCTCCACCCACTACATAATTTTCTGCCAGAAAATTCTCAAATCTCTCAATTCACACCTATCAATTTTGATTCAAAACGTGTTGCTGATGGTGTAAATGTGTGGTTGCAAACCTTTTTAAGCGTTTCATCTTATTACTTATCTTCCTACTTATCTTCACACCATTTTTACCATACAGATGTAAGAGTACTTTTTCTGAAAAACCTCCATATTCCTTTACGCATAATCATGAAATTCATTACTTTCATAGTTCACATTATACAGGTTTATCTTTATAGAAGAGTCAGTAACAAAATAACACTAGTTTTGTTTGTATCCAAAGCCCTGGTAGTGCTCAGTTCTGCTTATATAACACTATAGTCGTAAGAGCAGACTTATACTCTGGTGGTGGAGTGTCCATGCGGAAGGTCAGTGTTGCTTGACATGTTGTTAGAATATAGGTTAAATGGATGATATGGAGACTGGATTCCTGACAAAGAATTAGGGATCATGGTGATGGTACTGGGTGTCAGGATTGGGAAGTCATCTGGAGAACGACGTAATGTCAGAGCATAATCCAGTGGACAGGTGAGCCGGAGCATGTCATGTCCTTGTAGCGGTTCACAGTCATGATCATTATCCAACTGCTTCATCTGCAGGGACATCAGATCCTCACTGGGAACCCGGGGAACATCATTAGTGAGGGGCCTTGGAGGACTTGGACGCCTGGTTGCCTCAAAACGGTGCTTGTCCTTTTTGTAATAGAGCGCTGCAAATGCTAATATGTTGAGGAACAGTAAAGATGCCCCGACTGCAATGGTGACGCTTAGTTCAGTGGAATAATCACGAGCTTCAATGATGACAGAACTATCTTCATGCTCCATGCTCTTTTGCTGGTCAGAAGACTGTTTGGTGTTAGATGCAGGAACCACAGGATGGCGTGTGGTGGCTGATGGCCATAGCTTGTTGGATAAGCGCTTGGTGTAGGAATAAGGAGTGATATCCTGGGGAGGGATCTTGGTGGTAGATGAAACGTACTGAAACAGCTCGTTGATGTTGTGCAGATGTGGAACCAGTTCAAGCCAGAAAGCCACCTTGGTAGCTCTGTAGTGGTCACGGACCCTTGGCTTGAGGCCGATGTGCAAGTATAGTTGGTCCTTTGGGTTGTACTTGGACCATGCAACCTCCTCAAAACGGTTGGGTTTAGTGTGAATGAACTTGGTATCCTGAGGAACTGGCTGGTTTGGGTCTCTGAAACAAGCAAAAGAGTACTAAAAGTATACACATTATGTAGAAATGCTAGTTACTATGGTACTATATTAAAACTAGTTGTAATTTTGGATTTTCTGTTATTACCTGAATGTCTGTTTAGTATTAACTTTCACATTCAGGTTTTGTTTTATTTTTAAAAGTCTTAGTTTTGGAGTGGCATACCAGTTAGTTATTTCAGTAAACTTCATTATTTTTTCAGACTGTAATATGACTGTGATGTCACTGTGACAACATTTTTATTGTACAGTTTGGCAAACAGATTTGCATTTCAACAAAAACATGGGCAAGACAATGAAAAAGCAGGTAAAGTACGGGCTGGTGAAACTATTTAAATGTGTTAACACAGTTTTAGCTACACTGCCAGGGTTTCTGCAAGTCAAACTGTCTAAACTATCTGTGTCAGATTATATCTGCCAAATTTTCTGATGAATGCAGGTCATCAGCAGGTGCAGCACGGAAACCATACGGCAGATATCCAGTAATTCCAAAAAGGTAATACAACAGCCAGAATCCTAGTGCAGTCACTAGCACCTACTGCTAAACACACAAAAGACTATGAAAATGTTGGTGGATTTCAGACACTAATCCATCATAGTGCACATACACTCACACATTCATACAGTAAGGGCAATTTGGAAACACCCAAACACACTTCTTCCAACATGGGAGGACACTGGAGTACCTGGAAAAAACACACAGAGAGGACATGCTTTCTCTATGTAAGCAGATCCCAGAGTCAGGATCGAACCTGAGATCTTGGTGCTATGAGACAGCACTGCACCACTAATGCTATCACTGCACCACCAATGCTATCACTGCACCACCAATGCTATCACTGCAGGTGATGGCACCCCTCTTATCTTCAGTCCATCTGTTTTACTCTTATTCTTTTTCTGCTCTTTACTGTTACATGTCATATAAGTTTGCACATACCAAAACAAACTGCTTGCATGTACAAACTTAGTACAAAAAAGTGATTCAGATTTTGATTACTCTAACTATTATTTCTTCTTTTAGTTTTTATGTACATTATTTTAATTGCAGCAATTGTATTTGTATAATTAATACAATAGATAGAATATGTTTTGAACATAATGCATAGAGCATTTAAATATAATCACTAAAGTCCTATTTATTTCTATAGCGCTTTTTACAATGGAGCATTGTCTGAACAGCTTATAAAAAAGCCAATTTGAGTGACCTCGTGCTACAGGATTTAGTAAGCACCAAACTCTTACTCTGCATTATTTAAATGTACGCAGGCATATAGCAGAATATTACAAAATTATATCTGAATTGAATGAATTGGGTGTTTGAACATATAGAGTGATGACTTGTCCTTGAGTGTTGTGTGCTATACTTATTCCTTGTTTAGGTCATTGTTATTTGTTATTTCGTTTAACTTTATTAACCATTAAATGCATAGAGATTTTTTTTAATGAATTCAAAAGCATGCACTGCATAGACCTAGACTTACCCGGTTTTGGCGAAGTTGGTCCAGTACGTCATAACAACTGCACTTAGCATGACATCATTTTTAGAGAAGTTGCAACTGAACAGATCCGTTGGACCTATCATGGGGATTCCAAACACATACGGTAGCTCATCTCCATGTGCAGAGTCTGCCCAAGCTGGTTTCATTTCGCTTTGGCAGTGGTGGTAGAAAGCATAAAAGTATGTTGGTGATCCATACTGGGCATGCAGGTCTGCAGTGGCCACTGCTGGCGCTACCCACTGGTGATCAGTAAACAGTGCAACCAATGTTTTCCGCCTTGTTTCTGGATTTTCCTTATCGGCCCAGTCCGTGTACATGAACTTGATTGTTTCTCGTAGAGCATCCTTCCCTTCAGGATATCCATACAGATTATCAACAAAATCTGATACAGCAAATTCAAAGTCATTTCCAGCAACACCATCCTCATTGTCCACTATGCCATCAACAAATTTATACCCTTCACCCTGGTTTACTCCAAGCATGATGTCATAATTCAGGAACTCACCTTGCTCCATCAGGATCTGTGGATCATCTGGAACCACATCGCCATCGATTACAGGTCCAAACGCAATGTGATACTTGGCAGGAGAAAGGTTCTGTTCAATCAGCTCATTGTAGTTCTTGTTCTGGAGGCAATGGATAATTTCCATGGAGTCTTCCTCATTGCAGCCCACCTTCTCTGCCAGCATTCTTGTATACTTAGAAGGTTGGTAGTTTACTGCCCAGCTTGAAAGAGCTGTACCACTCTGAATGATGGCTTTTTGAAACAGATCTGCAAAAAACAGAATAAAAATCAGACAGGTACAAAATCTTTACTTTCCTGAAGTTGTGTTAGCCTGTAATATAATGCAATATTTTACCTTCAGAATAGTGTGAGAGTGTTAACAGGCTGACACATGATGCTCCCGCTCCAGATCCAAATACAGTCACTCTTTTAGGATCACCATTAAAAGCCACTATGTTTTCTTTAACCCATCGCAGAGCCTGGATCTGATCCAACAGTCCATAATTCCCTTTTGCAGCTTGATCCCCTGTGCTCAAAAAACCTGAAACATTTTATTGAATCACAAGTTTATATATTCTGCTAAGAAAAATTAGGGGATATTTCATTATTAAATTATTTGTGAGAAGTATATTTTGTTTGTCCCCTCCATTACGTGTTCATTCTCTCAAGCCTATAAGTAAGTAAACTGATTCGCGTTCACTTGGCAAATCTGGATGATTTTCTGTGTTATTCATAATATACTCCTCGGACAAATTTCTTTTTACCTTGCATGTTTAAAGTGCCAATAACTTCAGTGTCCCACAGATGAGGCTTGAATGAGGATAATCGGCGATATTGTTTACAGAGAAAATTCACACAATATCACAACAATTGTACATTGCATGTTCTTTAATTTTTAACAGTAAAATCGATTGCCACCCTAATCACAGCATGGACTATGAACTACCTCACAAACAGACCACAGTATGTGCATTTCACAATCTAGTGCAGCACTGAGGCTCCACGTGGGACTGTCCTGGCTCCTTTCCTTTTCACACTCTACACTTCTGACTTCACTCACAACACAGCAAACTGCCACCTACATAAGCTATTCAATGACTTCACTATTGTTGGATACATTTTAGATGATGATGATAGTGATAATAGAGCTTCATGGTCTGGTGCCAGCAGAACTGCCTCCAGATTAACAGAGCTAATCTCATTAACCTCTTATACAGTATCTCACAAAAGTGAGTACACCCCTCACATTGTTGTAAATATTTTATTATATCTACACATTTTTGCAATTATTTAATTGTACAAAACTGAAGATGACCCTTTGATACAATGTCAAGTAGTAAGTCTACAGCTTAAACAGTGTAAATTTGGTCTTAAATGTTTTCAATTTGGTCTTATCACTCTGACACTCTTTCATACTGATCACTGGAAGAAATTGAGCCGCAGGGTAGTATTCCAACATGATAAGATCCCAAACACATCTCCAAGATGATAACTTCATTGAAAAGAAACCAGTGTGTAGACTGACTGCTTTACATTGTATCAAAGTGTCATATCTTCAGTGCTGTTCCATAAAAAGATATAATAAAATAAAAGATATAATACTTAAGTTTGTGAGATACTGTACAGGTATCTAATAAGATGTTGCCTTATGCAATTAAAACCTGTACTTGTATACACAGAGAAATAGATAGCATACGGATTCATTATATACTTCATGTTGATTTTTTCGATTCCTGAGAAACCGAGTTTCCATAGTTATCCCTGCCAGCCCAAGCTGTGCACTTCCCTTCCCCTACTGATTGAAGGCTGTCCAATTCCAAAATGTCCAAGCCCTTAGAGTGTAATCCCCCTTTGGGCTAAGACAAACACAACAGAAGCTCTAATAAGGTTTCGGATTGTATTGTATCGATTGTAACAAAAGTTAACATACCTAAAACTCCCAGGCGATAGTTCACAGTGACGACAATGACATCCCCATAGCTCGCCAGGACACTACCATCAATTACGTTCGCTGTCCCTTCTGTGTAAGAGCCTCCGTGAATATACACCATCACTGGCTTCTGTGCATTCTCGTCATCACCACTCACTTCTAAAAGGAAATCATATGCGTGCTTTATGAAATTCTGCTAGTAATAAGTATAGTTTTCAATAAATTAAAAAATTATATATGAAACTTCTGTCACAGCTGATCTGAATATAATCTTCAAGCACTAGGTGGAATCATAATGCGTGCTTTAATTGCTAAATATTCAGAACATAACATTACATTCTCATATACTTGCATACTTGATATCATTTGAATTTGTCAGTGACTGATATCCAAAACCAAATAACAAACAAACAGATTTATTTAGAACCCAGACTTATGCTGCAGTTCATTGTGATGGTGAGAACATACATGTATGAATGTACATCTTAATGTTCTTTATTACAACATAATTTGACTTTTTGTAATGATCTGTGCAGTCAGTCGCTTTAGGGTCACCATCATGCACTTGTTCAGCGAGTAAACAGTAGTGTAGTGTTTGGCTGTGTGCATGTGTTAAAGTTAAAAGAAAAAGTTTGTGAAGCTGACATCTATAGACAGGAAAGACCAAACAACCAATTCACAAATGCATGGCACAACATACATGTAGAAGAGCCAGCTAACCGGGACAGGACTCAACTGTTCATCCACTTTTAAAGGAAGGGACTCTCATGATACAACTGTTTACATTTTGGACAGAAAAAAACCTTGGTGGTTTATACCCTATTTGCACCACATCCCATGTTATCCTAACAATTCTCATGATCGCAGGCTGGGGCAACAACTCACAAAAGGGTCATGGCTTGACCCCTGTGATTGTAATGACTCACATGATGACTGGGTAAGTCATTGATTCTCAAGACCACCACCAAGATGACACCAATTGAACACCAATTGAACTGAAGCCTCTAGAATGAAAGAAGCCTTTTTGATGACAGATGAAATGTATTAAAAAACCAAAAACCTAAACAGACACTTCTGTCAGTGTGTTGTTTTCAAGGTACAGCTCATATCTGAGTTAAGTTGAAGGGATCCTTATGTACCGACTTTCAGGTGGACTAGGATTGAGCACCAGGAGCACACCAATACCAATAATTGATTAAGCCTAGGGTGATAGTGAAAAGGAAAAACTTCCTGAATGTATAAGGAAGAAACCTTGGGAGCACCAAGACTCAAAAAGGGACCCAACCTCGATGGGTGACCTAGATAATCGTTTAAATAGTAACATTTAAATTAATAGCAAAATTAAGTAAATGATAACAATTAAATTAAATAATATACAAGATTTAAAATATTAAGTCCTTAGCGGGAAGTACTTGGAGGCACATCATCTCTTCATAACTGTAGGATGGAGGGAGTTACTGCACTCTGATGTGGCTCAGGCATGCTGGGACTGGTTTCTTTCGATGAAAACCAGTGGAGTGATGTTGAAATGGAAAAACACCTAAGTATGTGGTGCTGGAGTTGGTACCAACTCATCAGCTCGGCGGAAAAATAAGAAAATGTACTTAAAAAAGTTACTAGTCATTTAACAATTTAGGCTTAACCATCTGTCTGCTGGTAGCCATGCACCGTCACCCAGACCTAACTCTATTAAAACTGTGTCTGTTGCC
>JAYJMA010000011.1:39862-58314 GCA_036873895.1 Parotocinclus cabessadecuia
CACACACACACACACACACACACACACACACACACACACACACACACACACACACACACACACACACACACCCCTCAGTGAGCAGACACGTCTCACTGCAACACTATAACACAGTGGATCAGTAACGACACCGCCGTGCGACACCACTTACCGGTACTTTCTTCTGAGTAACAACAACAGCACAGTCCTTCCCACGCACCGCTACCGAGGTCAGACCTCCCTGATTAATGGCTTTAAAGGCGTATTCTGCAAAACAAACAAAACAAAACGATTTGAATTTGATTGTTAAATAACTACACACACTGACTGAACTACACTACCCAGATGTCCCACACTAAGCTGGAGAGTGACTCCGGCTACATGTTCTTGGTTTAAAAGCGTTCCTTAACTGCAGAAATAGAACAATGATCATAAAGATCAACAAACCCAGGGTATAAACGAGGGTTACTGCGGTGCAGGCCACTCTAACACCACGAGTCGTTACCTAAAACAGGCATTATCGCGTGTAGACCCCCCTGAAACCTGAAGACCCCTGGAGGTTCCCCCTCTATAAGGGTAATAAGTACACATTTTTGGGTTTGTTCTGTTTGTTTAGTCACACTGCACCTCAGAACGCTCCTGTGTGTTTTATTCTGGTCTCACATTTCAGTGTAACGTTTCTGAGAAGCTCAGGATGCTGCAACCAAGACATACACACTGTGGATCATTTTATATAGAAAAGAGTTGCGTTACAGAACCTTAAAACCATCCTGTAGCTCCTAAAAGTACAATAATCTATCAAATCTAACGTTCACATTTTGTGATGCTGTAAGGATTAATGTGCATTAGGTGAATCACAAAATAAGAGATATTTACAAAAAAAACCATACATTTCTTACGACTTCACACACTTCCATACTTCTCAATAGCTGCATTAGTTAGCACTTAGCTTAGCCTAGCCTAGCCCTGCTGCTATACACCCAGTTTCATGGTAAACTCCCGTTACAGAAAAGCGTAAATCCAGATATAATTTAACATAATCGCAATTCTTATTACGCTTGCACTTTCTATGTAAACAACACTGGCACGGGAGATAATAGAAATATAAGCACGCCAACATTTGAAGCTAAGCTAACTCGTAACAGTAAGCCAATGACCGAGCATTTAGACTTTCGCTTTCTTTACGACAACGTTGTACAGCGATTCTTCAGATACCCACCGACTTGATACAGTCTCCCCTCCGGGGAGAAGATGGTGATATGTCGGTCAAACCCTGCGCTCGAACCCCGAGACATTTTCTATTATTTTCTATAAGCAACGCTTTGTAAACAGCAGCGCCGGTGTTAGCGCTCTACCTCCTACCCGTATTCAGAGAGCCCCGCCTCCTGTTCTAGGATTGGCAGTAACGCAGAGCTGTCATTCTATTGCACAGCCACGCTGTTTATTGAAAAACCGGCCCAATCCTACGGACAATACTAGCCAAGGTTCACACAGGAGGCGGGATCTTTATGGAATTCGGGTTGGAAAAAAAATCCACCTCGTTTTCGAGTCTCAGAGCGATTGATTTCGACGCATGCGCGTCTTCCTCCGTTACACAGCATTTTAGCATGGGCGGCCCAACCAAAAGTATTTAGACGCTTATAACCGTTTTTACTGTGTATAATCGTTTATAGTATGCTAATATTTCAATAACTTAGAGAGTTGATGTCTTATAAGAGCATGGGAAGACCACATAAGGTCATAAAATAGGACTACAGATTAAAAAGTAGTAAAATAGTCTCTTCCATGATAAGCACTGTCACCTTAGTGGCACCAATTTAAAAAAAAAATCAACTACAATTAACAATAGCAAATTTTGTGTAATCCGTTTTATTGATAGGTCACTATCTATTGCCGTGTGAGACAGAGCCATTTCTGAGGGACTTCGTAAGTGCTTCTGTCTCCTCCGTCTTCATCGTAGGGAATGTGCCAGCTCCGGCCCGTGGTCTGCACGATCGTATCGTAGGTCGAGGTCCTCTGTTTAAAAAAAAAAAAGGTGAAAAAACAAACCTAAGGGCGCTTTTGAAGCACAAACATTGAGCCAAATCGATCGGTTCCTGTTCTGCACCCACCTTAAAGCGGACCCTCTTTCCAGTAACGTAGCCATTGAGCACCAGCTGATGCCCACGCTGCCACTTGAAGAACAGACGCCTGGTGGCGCTATCGGGCAGACACGCCTTGTGATCTCTCATCAGGTCCCGACTCACAAAGTGACAGTGGTTCCCAGAATTCAGTGCTGCGTAGAGCAGGAAGGGGTCGTCCTCCGAAATGTTCTCGGTGAAGAAGCAGTGGGCTTTCTGTTTGATCTGGTTCATGTCGTGACGGTCCCAGTTACGAGACGGGTGCAGCATGTGGTTTCGGCCCAGAACCAGAATGTTCAGACCTTGCTTCTCCAGCGCAGAGACGACCGCCAAAAGCTGGACGAGAAACACACACACACACACGCACACGCACATACAAATTACATATATTAGACAGACTGAGGACAGGAAGTTGAGAAAAAGTTTGGGCTAATACTGGGTAGGGTCTCCCCGTTGTAGCCCATCCACCTCAAGGTAGGACACATTCACCCAGTCACGCTTAAAAACCGTAAAATCACGCTTGCTTGGGTACTGTTTATTTTCTTTTTAGAGCCTTAACTGGTTAAACTGGCCAAAATTGATTTCCATATGAATTGAATAAAACAAAATGTAAATTTAAAACTGCAGGACTAAAACAAAACAGCCGAGACTTCCCAACGGATTTCCTTCAGCCTGTACGTTTTTCTTTTTCTCTCGATTACTTTACCGCCTGTTTTTATGGCTGTGCTGTTTCTTACTTATTTTATTGGACTGTAAAAGTAATTGCACCAGTGCTGTGTTTCCTTACTGTATGTGTTATCGTTTTATTTCTTAAATTTTTTTTAACTCGTCTTGGTTACTCTGAGCCATATTGAGTAATACATGATAAACTACGCCATTACACAATGTACCGCACGTCGTTCAATCATCTGCCATCTTCGCATTGTTTTTTTTTTTTTTTTTGGTTAAGCTTCTTAGCTGTTATAATTGTGTGTGACAGGACACATTACACCTCCCTGGTCTAACATGGACCCTGTAACTCAGGAGCGTCTGGTGAGATGTGGCAGGGTGAGAATCGGGGCCAGTTCCTCTGAGAGTCTAAAACCAAACTGGTGTGAGAAAAGTGTTCATACGGCCATGTTTTAGAGCTCCAGTGAAACAGTTTCGGCTACTTTTGCACAGACGGACGCTTAAATACTAAAATGCATATAGATTTTTGAACGAAAGCAGCGTTATTGAGCAGGCCGAACGGCTTCTCTCTCTCGGCATCGTTTTACGGGGAAATTTCCTCGTTCAGAGGAAGCCGTGTCTCTTTCCTGACCCAAAATGCATCATGAGTGAAACACAGCTCACACAGGATCAGCGTGGAGCGTCACAACCTTCCAGGACAACCAGCTTCTCAACTTCTTCTTCCTGCAGACGCCGATTTCAGCGGCGTAACGTCCCGGAACGGACGAGGAACTGAACCTGACCAGAACGTCACATGACACCTAAAGCTAGGAACTGGCGGTGATATCATGGAGAGACCTTTAAATAGATTTCTGCCTGACGAATTCCTCTGCCCTGCTCTAATTTTGCTGCTAATACGTCAGCGCGTTACAGAAATCTTGAATCATTTTTTTAGATCTCCGTCCTGCCTTTAAAACGTCTGGTGACTGATCAGAAATGCGTCACATTGTCCTGCACTGATACCGACCCCCGATTTCAGGCCAGGTTAAGTCTGATGGATAACGACGATTCAGCCTTCCGTTATAAGCTCTGCTGGAGCTGGTTTCTGCGACGCTTGCTTTATTAAGTTGACTTCCTTTAGATTCAGAACAGAATCCCGTACGGTCGGTTCTAACACGACCTGCATTTCCTCTGTCCTTGCACATACCAAAGATCAACAGCTTATTATCATTTCTGCCAATTCATCATAAGGAAGTGAAGCGTGCTGCTGGAAAACACCGACCACATGCACAAGGTTCAACTTCTCTGCTTACAGACGCCTCACCCGCCGCCCGTCCATGTGCATTTAAATTATGTTTCCTTATCCTTTTACCGTCCGTATGTCATCATTTTTTCCCCTCCAGGAAAGGTAAAAGGCACAGAAACCTATTACGGTATTATGGTACTCTAATTACAAATACAATTAAGACAATTACGAACGCGTCCCCTGCTGGTAAGGATGTAAAGGCTTGCAACATTTGGGCTTAGAAATATAAAATAAACCTTTTCTTGGATGAAATGATTCCTTTTAGTCCAATTAGTTAACTCATTAACTAATTACCAGGTCTTGTTTCTCTAATATTATATAAGCATAGCCGCTTATGCGGGTCGGATCTTGCTGACACCCTAAAGCAGTGTAGCCCACCTGAGGGGCTTCCTGTCTGATGATGGATCTTCCCAGCTCATAGCTCTTTGATCTGCCTGCGCTCAGACCTTGTTTATCCTTACGCATAAACGTTAGAGGGCGTTCCTCTGTCCGGGGTGTGGAACACGTGTCCGGCGTGAAAACCCACAGAACACAGAAGTTCAAACCTAAAGGAAAGTACGTGGCACGTCTGTAAGAACGAAGGGTTTCGACTACGTCACTGGTTTATCTTCTGAATCAGCAGCTTTCGTTCTGAGACCCTTCTCTCGGGTGATTTGGGTCAGCGCCGTACCTCCGTAGCAGGTTTTCAAGCTCGCACAGGGGAGCCGCACATCAATTAGTCACTAGGCCAAAAACGACTAGCCTCCACCCGGTAAAGCGGTACGCCCCATTTAATGGCTCTAATTAGTCAGGGGAGGGAGAGTGAAAAAAAAAACAAAAAACAAAACCCCAAACCACCCCCAAAACCGCCCACCCCGGCAGAGTTCTGCTCAGATCAGGATTGAATCGGGGTGGAGAAAAAAAGCAAACTCATGCCGGAGACTTCTACCTTAAGGACCTGTGTGAGTTATTCGATCATTATTGAACAAACTAGTTAGTAAGAGCAATAAAGTGTGATTAATAACACATCATAAGGAAGTGCACATCTGGAAAACCCCTGCCTGTAGCTCAACGTTCCATTTAGAGCCTCGGCTTTAGCTGACTTTACTCTAAGAGGATTGGTTTTCCTTTTGTTTTATTCTGCACTCTCTCTCTCTCTCTCTCTCTCTCTCTCTCTGTCTCTCTCACGGGGAAATGAAAAGAGAAAAACAGTGAGCGACTGTACATTCTGTTCTGAGACTGAATGACTCAGACACATACTGGTCACAATCCTAATTAGGACAAGTCCAGAGCGCCTTTGGGTATCAACACGAGGTCTGGGTTTTGACCTTTAGGTTCTCTGCATCCATGCTGTGCAAGAACCAGACCCAAAACAGTTCCTTGACTGCAGTGGTTCCCAGTCTTTCTTCCTTGGAGCCTCTTACAAATACCCAAATGAGATCACTGCAAATCTTTATTGGTCCAGACTTTTTGGACCTTTTCCCTTTTCCTTTTCAATACAGCTAAAAATCAAATATTAACTCAAAAGTCTTTTCCCACGGCTTTGATATTTAACATTGCAGTGAAAGTCGGGGGAACTACGCGAGAAAGATGCAGCGTTCGGAGCGGCCCATGATTTCCAGCACCACCGACACCAAACACGAGGGCCGCCAGGCACCGGACGCCGGGCGCGGGGCGTAAATGTTCGTAACGGAGTGTGCGTTTCTAACTGCAGTTTGACTGTTTCAGCAGTAACGTGGGCAGCTTCCTGTACGTTCCACAGATTTCCCCTTACAGCCCCCAAAACTCATCCTCAAATCTATTTCTGTCGCTTCTTTGCACATCTGCCTTTGTAATTCACACTTAAAATAACATATGCAACAGTGACAGCGGGACAGGGGAAACCCCTTCCGACCCCAAAACGTCCTCTTCTGTAGGGTCTCATTAGGACGGTGTGTGTGTGTTGGGGGGGGGGGGGTGTTTTAATAATGTACATTGTCAAAGCTGGAAGAAAAACGAGGCTAAAATAAAAACAGGAGCAGACGGGTGGGAGGTTGGACTCACACGGGCACTGCATTAATGAGCAGGCAGTCGAGTGAAACGCAGGCTTTTCCCTCCGTGACTCTGACTCACTACGGGTTTTACACGTCAAGAGCCTTAAGAGACGACTGCGAGGGAAGTTCATTCAAGACTCGCGTCCAGCTCGCAAAAGAAAATAAATAACGCAGACGTTCTGTTATGTTAGTAACGGCAAGATTTTTCTTTCGCTTCTTCCCACAGGCTTGGCCTCATACGCAGCCAGCGTACGGACGTGAAAAGCAGAACAAACCGTTTAAAATGCTAAACAAAAGGGCCGGACGAGAGGCCGAGCCCTTCCGCAAGGAATCTGATATTAAAAAGTCTTGGCGGTTCGAATGCTTTCAGTTTTGGCTATGAGACAAAGGACTAAATATCTTTACCACTTACGGTCTCAGATTTCGGGCATTTCGGGGTGAGACTGGCTACGTTCAGCCCATCGATGATGACATCAAACGCAGGCCTCTTATTCACAAAGCTCCTGAAACTCGCCAGTTCCTGCAAAAAAAAACAAACCAAAACAAAACAACACACCAGCTCTTATTTTATTACTGCAGTTAAACATCCCGTAACGTTTGTGTGGCTTAGAATCGGCACACTTAATCTTCACAGAACGTTCAGGACCCCCGAACGTCCGCTGGGAGGATGCCCAGGACGAGGGAGGAACGGAAAGCAGCCGAAAAATCGCCAGCCTGTTCTTGTATTGTATTAAAGAACGAACCCATTCCAGCGCTGTGCTCTAAATATTTTGTGCATGAATATTTTATGATTATATATTTCGGTGTCATTTCGTGCAACGAGTTTTGGCTTTTGCACTAAAGGGCCTGGTGTGAGGGCGGGGCACGTCTGGCCTCGCTCCAGCTGGAATTTCCCAGCCGTGTTTGCATTGCACGGCCTGTCGATTGAGTTCCTGGAGGCGCTCCAGTGTCTCTTTCAAACCAAAACAAAGGAGGAAAAAAAAACGAGGAAGGACAACGTGACCCAAATAGAACGTCGTTATGGAAGCGGAACGAGGCCGTGCGTGCGCTGCTATCGTCTGGGACATTCTGTAAAAGCTCGCTCTTATGCACAAAGGCTGGAACGTCCCGTTAACGTGCCCGTTTTCCTGATTCAGAGGAGAGGGACCTGATTCATTAATAATACTATAATAATAATAATAATAAAGGAGAACGCTCAGTTTTAGGCCTTTTTGCCCCCTTGTTGGAACCGTTTAACCGGGCCCTTTTTAACCCTCATCGAACCCCGATGCCATGACTACAGGCACACAGATCCCACCCTTATTTATCTGTATTATTTATTTGGATTTCGGTTTTCCCCTCCGTCCATAAGCCGCCTGTTTAAACCTGAACGGGTCCGTCTGCGCAGGCATTTCTTCTGCTTTTCACACCCAGGCTGCAGAAGCTGATCAGGTTACACACTTTAATGTGTGCATGTGCAGGAACAAGGAACTGTTTTTTAATTGTGTGCGCCCGTCTGTATTTTCCCCACCGTTCAACCGCAAGCGTTCCTGAACTCTGAAATCTGGCTGCACGGCTTCCACTTTCAGTTCAATCAAAACACTTTTTAATGACCACCATCCCTCCAGAAAAGTTCCCCAAATTCCTAAAGCACGCTAAAGTAGTTTGGGAGAAACCGCAAGGGGAGGAGGAACTCGCTGCTGGACGTGTGCACACGTTCTGTGTCTGTGTCTGTGTGTAAGGGGGGTTGACAGATATTTTTGGGGGAATTCCTCCAGTCTGGTTGGACGAAGCTCTTATTTAATTTGCAGATGTTCTGGGCTTTGGCATGAGCACAGCTTTAAGACGAGATGCAAATTCCTCCCTTATGCAAAAATACAAAACAAGATCCTCTGAGGCTGAAGTGATTAGATCAATTAGACGAGCGTGTTTAATGGTATCTAAACATTTCACGCATGTGCGTCTGAAATACGCATTTGAGCCTCTATTGATCAATTAATGAATGATGATCAATATTAATGAAGCACTATAAATAAATTCCTCCCCCGCCGTAAGAACACAAAGGTGCGCCCATGCACGGGCGCCGTCATGTGCGAGGGCTCGGTTTGTTGGTGCAGATGTCTGTACGAAGGTTGTTGACATGGCAACAATAGGGCCGAACGAGAACAGAAAGCGCGGGGATTCCCGTCCCGGGTGAAAAGGTCACGTGTTTTTTGCAAATGGCAGATCATTCACCACAACTGGAAAGGTAACGTCCAACGAATACACAGACAAAAGACGCGTGGGGTGGGGTGGGGGGGTGGGGGTTTCAGAGTCGTTATGTAAGTGCAGGATGTTTGCCGTTTACATCCAGAACTTCTATGGGAACGGAGGCGCCGATTTTGTGCGTTACGAGCCCTTTTGATTCAAATTGAACGCAGGAAAGATGACAGAGGCGCTACAGGAGTCACCATAGCATGCAGGAGTAAATGAAAGGGACAGGGGAGAGCTGGGGCGTGTGCACACATCATATTCGAGAATATCCGGGTGATTTCGGCATAAAAATGTAAATGCTATTAATTCCTGATGCCGCATTCCCACACACACACACACACACACACACACACACACACACACGTGCATTGTTGTGGCCTGTCTGGATCTGATTAACACCTCGACGACACAAAAGAAGCTCCACATACTCTGTATTTAACCCTAACCCAGAGAAAACACACACAGACACAGGGAGAACATGCAAACTCCACACAGGTACAGTCAGAGCCAGGTCAGGATCAAACCGGGGAACGTTAAGAGTTTAAAACTCAGAATAGAGTTTATAATATGTAAGGATTTATAACATTAGTAGAATTATTCAAAATACTTTATTACTATACGAAGAAAAAAAACTAAAAGTGATTAAAAATGTATTTTTTTTTAGGTTTAGCTTAAGTATTTGATACTGAGAATGAATTTATTTAAAACCCACGAATGTTCATACATTTGAATCAGTATTTGTTGCTAAATATTGTAAAAGAAAAAGACTAAAAAAATGTGGTTCATTTTACGCATGGAGGTAATAGTACAACAACTTTTAAAATCTATTAAACTCTTATGCATTTCGCTTGCATATCTAATACTGAAAATAGTTCCTACATATAATAATGATAATAATAATAATAATAATAAAAGTTCAATTGTTATACAAGTCAGTATCGGTTCTTACAAATTATTAAAGATCCTCTTTTATGCAGATAGTTTAGACTATTACTCGACATTCTGAGCTGCACCAAGTTAAAAATAATTAAATAAAACTTAAAAATAAATATACCTTTAGTGCATATCTGATACTCAAAATATTCTGACAGGAACTCCAAATACCTGACAAACTTTTATACATTTAAATCAGTATATGTTGCTAAAAAATGACTAAAACAATCATTTTTTAAAAAAATTAAATCGCTATATTTATTTTTTGCAATTATTATTAGAACATTTTCTCCCATGTCTTTAGCTCACATAGAGACTCAGAGGCTGTGCAAGCGCTGCAGTGTCCTGCTGTGGTTACAGTCACACACACACACACACACGCACACACACACACACACACACACACACGCACAGCCAGGCAGGCAGGGACTTTCCATGGTCACTCATGTGAGAGGCTTTTGAGGGCTGAAATGTGAAACCCCTTTGTGCTTAGAGTAACAACACCATCGTACCCGAGCGCCTCCTGCACGCGGTCCCAACGTCAGGCCTGTTTACCGTGGCTGCACGGCCCTACGGGGCGTTAATTACAACCTTTTAGCGCTGCATGCTCTTATTTTCGGAGCGGTGCTGCAAGGAAGCTGCAGTTTTTCTTTACAATGCTGCAGTGCACGAATCACCGTACGAATAAAACCAGATGGGGACGCCGTTCTCTGGGAAACACGTGCTCCGTTCTTAACTTTGTCCAAGTAAGGAGGCGACCTCACGCCACCAGCTGAACCAGACAGATTTAGCCATGAAAACCAAAAGCGCAGGGCACGCCGCGGCTAAGCAGTGGGACGCCAGGCTTTTAATAACACCACTGCGTCTACGATCTGAAAACAATCGCCTGGTTTTTGGGTACCGACAGAAAAACTGCTCAGGGTCACAAATAATCCTTACATTCGAGTGGAGCTGTGTGTATGGTGTGTGAACTAGCTGCATTCTTAAGTTTATGTGTGTGTGTGTGTGTGTGTGTGAGAGAGACTGTGATCTGGAAAGCCCCGAACTCACACCTAAACGCTACAATAAGGCTAAACGTCTGCAGGGCTGTGTGTGTGCTATTTACATCTATTTACCATCCAGCTAAAAGTCCCGTGCTTACCGGAACACACACTTAACGGTACAAACTGGCCAAAAATCTCATCTGCACACGTTTTTATTGCATGGTGGATCATTTCATAGCTTAGCTTAGCTTAAAGCTAACAGCAGGACGAAGCCAAACACATCGTTGTCGTTATATGTTACACTATTCTCCACATTTCTGCACCGGTTTTTCCTGGGCAGGGTTGCAGGGGCAGTAAGATACCGACGGTTCTATTCGTTCCAGAGGTTTTACAATCAGGTAAACAATTAGCAAACGCCATTTCGCTAAGTTTACACACAACCGTAAATGTCAGTGGCCACTGCTGAACGCGCTAGATCCTGGCGCCATCTAGTGGTGTCCCCCTATGACTGCTTACAGTTCGATAAACCCGTCTCTGTTCACCTGCTTTTCCACAATGTGCAGCTCTTTTTATGCCTTTATTGTGTAATTAAGGTTTGATAGATGACTCATGGAGTCACGTGATAAAACGTTGCGCTCTGCTGGAATACCCTTACAGTCTGGACATGACACCCAGATTACTCAAAAACAAAAAGTACGGCGCTCGTTGCCGCACGATGTTAAAATGTGTGCCCTGTAATTTACCAGAAGTGTTATTACTGTTGCGTGTGTGTGTGTGTGTGTGTGTGTGTGCTGCTTTGGGTAAGAAGCAGGTTCGAACCTCTGGGGTGGTTTTTTTGAAGACGTCTTTACCCTCAATCACGTCCAGCATTACTCTGTTTCTGAGCTGATCGTATTCCTCCTGCTTCAGCTGGATCGACTCGAGCTCTGCTCCACAACTGCCACACGTTCCTCTGTGACAACACACACACACACACACACACACACACACACACAAAATACAGTTTAATAATGAGAAGTAGTTCCTGTAATTCAGAGCAAAGAGCCACAGAAAGTTCCTGAGGACCTCAGAGTCGAATCAAATCCAACCCGAAAAACAGAATTTATTTATCAAAGAGGAAAATTTATTTTAATGTATTTATTTAAATATAATAAATAAAACAACAACATTAAATCTATTTAAAACATTTTCTAATCAACGAGAAAATCTATTCGGTTTATTAAAGATAAAAAATTCTTTTTTATTAAAGAGAAAAATATAAACGGTTTATCAAAGTGTAATATATATATATATGACAAAATGTATATTTTTTTTAGCGATTACATTTTTTTTTTTTTTAAAGAAAAGTATTATTTGCTTATCGAAGAAAAAGATATAATTTCTCTAACAGAAAAATATATATTTTTAATAAAAGAGGAAATAAGATTTGTTTATTAAAGGGAATATATGTGTATATATATAAACTAAGAGGAAAAAAAGAGTTTTATTCTAATAAAAAAAAAAAACAAATAAAGAAAAACATAATGCTCAGATATATAATTGAAAATATAATTGTTTATCACAGAGAAAATTATGTATGATTAAAACGCCATGGTTTGAATATCCTGAGATTTCCTGGCCATGATCAGTTAAACAATATAAATACTTTCATTATTTTAAAAATGTATTAATATTATAGCTATGAAACAATATATATTAAACAACAGCATTATTCTTTATTTCTTAGCGTTTTCTCTTTGAACAGAGTAAGTTATAGAGTAGGAAAGGCGAAATGTTATAACAGAACGTACCTGGGATCCACAGAGCAGAATTTCCCTTCCCATTTCTCATCCTGTGAGCTAAAAAGAGAACAAAAACAAAGATAAATCAGTGTCAGTGGGCTCGGGGTCTTGGTTTCAGTAAATGAACTACATTGCCCATAACCCTTTTCACGTTCCTCATCAGGAGCTGCTTTGCATTCTGGGATATGGAGTCCAGGTGTCACTACCTGTCACTATAGTCACCTTTGGAAGCTGGTCCTGATGCTCCTGATGAGCTTCTCGCCCGGATATATCTGATTCTCTCTCATGTACATCAGGACGGCCGTCAGGTTCTCTCTCCGGTCGATGGCCCTCTCGAATAAACAGCACCACGTCTCCTGAGGGGGGGTCAGTCCTTGCTCCAGCAGCTCGTCGTACAGTCGCCACGCCGTGTCCCCGTCGCCGTGCAGGACCGCCCCCGTGATGGCGTCTCCGTAGTTCCGAGCAGACGGAGTGATGACCTTCTTGAGCTCGTCCAGGACGGTCAGGGCTTCCCTCCAGCGCTCGGTCCGGCTCAGGCCCTTCACTAACAGACTGTGGGCGCCCGTGTCCAGAGTCCCGAAACACCGCCTCATGATGTCGTAGACGTCCGACACCTCGGAGTGATGGCTACAGGACACGCAGAGCGCCAGATACCTGAGCAGGAGCTCGTACGGCAGGGTCCCGGACTCCACGGCCACCCAGGTCAGAAGGGACTTGGCCACTCGGACGTCGGCCTCGGCGTTCACCATGCATTCCATCATCCTCAGCTCGAAGCGTTCCGGCCTGGACGAGCGCTCCTTGAGGTCCCTCCACTCCGAGACGCTCAGCGGACGGTCAGGAATGTCAGCAGGAGCGGCGGTTTGCCTCCCCGGGGCCGTGCTCGGGTCTGGACCCTGATCAGCCACGGAGCGTCGCCTCAGAAGCTCTGCGGTTCGTTTAGCGTGACCTGCCACGAACACCGACGATGCTCTGTCTCGCCGGGCAAGGCGGCTCAGCCCAGGCGGCGGTCTCCCTCGTTCGGTGCAGAACGGGCGAACGTTTGGTGGACTGTCCACTTGATGGAGATAAACAGGGCGCACGAGCAGGCGGCAGAGGTGCTTGATGCAAAAATGCGAGCTCGTTATCGCCAAGGATCCCATCGCTGCCTGCAAGATTAAATCAGAGTGACTTCAGATCCTTCATTAGCGCCCCCCCCCCTTACCAAACTTTACAGTTGGCATTACGCGGTAAACGTGAAACCAAACACCAATCAAATACAGTATGGAGTTTATAACAGAGCCTCTAGTGGACGGATACTGAACTGCAGTGCCGTGTAGCAACAACGAAGTTTTTGTATCGAATCTGATGCCGTGATGATTGGTTTTATTCACCTTAATTAATTAAGTCTTCCCTAAAAAACATATGAGGGGGTAATTACACATTTTTGGGCACGTACCAACACGAATAGCAAACTTACAAACGGCTCCACTTTGTTTAATGATCGCGCTATTTAAGTTAGTGACAGCTGATGATAAATCAGTTGATCTTATTTGAGTGAGTGATTTATAACCTACTAAGAATAATTCATTTTTTCCCCTTAAATCAAACTCACGTCGCAGAAATGTCCTCCTCGCGCACAGCCCTCTCCAGCGTCACTAGCACCGCGTCAAACTCGTGCTTCCTTCATTTGCTCTCTGTATCTTCGTGAGCAGAGTTTCGAACCTGTGAGGTTTAAGTCTGGTTTAAAACGTACAGGGCTCATTATTATCACATAGTTAATTTTCTAATCGACACAAAAGGTGCGTTTAGTCGTACCGAAAGAGTTTTCAGTTGAAATATAGTGTTTGTATTGCTAAATATTCTGTTTACCCACCGAGTCACTGTTGAGGCACTTGAAGGGAGCATCTGTGACCGTCCAAAATGGCAACGCACTCACTCCGTAGTTCACTAATTAGAAAAGCGTGAAGTTCATAAATAATATCCAGAGTTTAACACTGAATATTCTGAGCATTCCTAAATGCCTTGCGATTGTCCAAGGTAATAACTACAGTGCATACAACTTCCAGAGTCCAGTCGGCTTGGCACACCGTTGCACACTTGTGCACTTTGTAGGGAGGAGGACGATTTGGAACAGGGCCGTTGTGAACCCGAAACGTTACCGTAAACACAAGCTAGTAGCTACACTAGCTAAGATTGCGGTTAAATTCATTTGTTGTACATACGCAAAAATATAAATAAGGTTTACGAATTTGATCATTAACATGACAAGCGATAAAACCGAACACTGGAAGAATATTCTGAAAAGAAGACTCGCTTCGGCTCGAAAAGGTTCGTTAGCTCGTCAGCTGCTAACAGTCATTACCAAACACTTTACTTATTGTTTATATTATATTAGTATTACTTGCTTACTTACACTAGTATTACTAGCTTATCCTAGGTCTTATTTTCGTTATTCGTTAACATCTTAACACCTTACAAAATATGCATTTTCTGATTGCGTGCGATGGCTTGGTGAAAAGCTCAGTGACTTTAAACGTGGCCCTGTTGCAGGATTATACGGCTTTAAAACACTGATTGTAAAGTGTAAGCTCATCAGGAGCCACGGTAAAACGGAGAACAGGACTGGGCATTTAAAAATGAGTTTTTGTTTTCTAGACGCCAGGAGCGAGGAAGAGAAGAAAGCCGAGGAGACGGAGCTCTTCGCGAAATATTACACGGAGTGGAAGGGTGGAGGGAGCAGAGATAGCACATTTAAAGACATCCCACGCTTCTACTACAGAGTCAGTGCAGTTCTGTGTCGTACAGGTTACAGGTCGTTCCTAAATATCATAAATAACGGATTCGCTCTGCTTAAAGCTTCCTGCTGAGGACGAAGTGCTGCTGCAGAAACTGCGAGAGGAGTCGAGAGCCGTGTTCCTGCAGAGAAAGAGCCGCGAGCTGCTCGACAACGAGGAGCTACAAGTAAGAACGTCTTTGGGTCGAGGGCCGCCCAGGCCAGTCGGTGTCTATAAAACGCGGCGTGTGTTTCCCCGCAGAACCTGTGGTTCCTTCTTGATAAGCATCAGGTGCCTCCTACCACGGGCGATGAAGCCATGATCAGCTACGAGAGTTTCCTGAAGGTCGGCGAGAAAGCAGGAGCCAAGTGCGAGTACGCCCTCTGTTACGAAGCATGGATTAAATGCACACGTTTGTCTGAAAGCGACTTTAATCGATCGTCTCGTTTAGGCTGTTCTTCACCGCCAGAGTTTACGCCAAGCTGCTTCATAACGATCCGTACGGCCGCATCTCCATCATGCAGTTCTTCAACTACGTCATGAGGAAAGGTGAGCCTCCCTCCTTTAGAGAGACCCTAATGAGATCGGCCGTTATCGATCGTTCACCCCTCCAGCTCGTGTGGTTTTTTTTTTGGGCAGTGTGGCTCCACCAGACGAGGATCGGCCTGAGTTTGTACGACGTGGCAGGTCAGGGCTTTCTGCGCGAGTCTGTGAGTCGGTCTGTTTAAATCTCGCCGTTATGTCTGTATCAGAATGCTTTAGGGGAGCTGTTCCTAATAAATACTGTTCTTCTAGTAACGATTTAGAACAGCAAACCGGGTAGCTGGGTGATCTAAGAGCTGCTCGTTTCTCCCTCAGGACCTGGAGAACTACATTTTGGAGCTGATTCCCACTCTGCCTCAGCTGGACGGCCTGTAGAAATCGTTTTACTCGTTTTACGTCTGCACCGCCGTCCGCAAGTTCTTCTTCTTCCTCGACCCTCTTCGCACAGGTGTGTGTGTGTGTGTGTGTGTGTGTGTGTGTGTGTGTGTGTCCGTCCGAATCAAGCTGTCTGAAAACGATAAGGTAAAGAGTTGTTGTTTTTATTTTGCACATAAACGAATGTTCTGGTTTTCCTCCTCAGGGAAGATTAAAATTCAGGACATCTTAGCGTGCAGTTTCCTGGACGATCTGTTGGAGGTAGCGTATCTGACGGTGAACGGGTTTATCTCTTAATCCTAACCTATTGGGGTCTCGGGTTTTAAGTTTAAACTCATTTCCAGCTCAGAGACGAGGAGCTGTCCAAAGAGAGTCAGGAATCGAACTGGTTCTCCGCTCCCTCTGCACTCCGGGTTTATGGTAAACAAACACGGTGTTATTTAGGGAATTTGTTTCACATTTAATGTTGTTTAAAGAGAGTAAAGACGTGTGTGTGCGTGCGCGTGTGCGCAGGCCAGTACCTAAACCTGGATAAAGATCACAACGGCATGCTGAGTAAAGAAGAACTGTCTCGTTACGGCACTGGAACTTTAACCAGCGCCTTTCTGGATCGGGTTTACCAGGAATGCCTCACCTACGATGGTGAAATGGTGAGGAAATAAATAAATAAAAAGTGGCCTAAAACCTGCTGTCGTTTATGAACGACTTTTATTCTTGGGCTCAGTTTGAGCAACAACTTCCCATAATGATCCCCTGGTTTTGTTAGATTAGAAACCCTAAAGGAACAAACGATTTCAGTTTTTCTGTAGGTTATAAAATTGAATACATCGTCGAGTGACGTCAGTAAAATACAATTTGCACGTGTGAAATAAAATTAAAAAAGGATACCTGCCGGGAAAATTGGCATCTAAAGTTGCTTAAAATATATTATTTGATTTTGGAACCCAGTGGGATCAACCTGACCCTAAAGATAACAGAGGGGTTAATATATATGTGTGTGTGTGTGTGTGTGTGTGTGTTAAGGACTATAAGACGTACCTGGACTTTGTTCTGGCTCTGGAGAACAGGAAGGAACCTGCGGCGCTGCAGTACATCTTTAAGCTTCTGGACATGCAGAACAAGGGTTACCTCAACGTCTTCACTCTCAACTACTTCTTCAGGGTAGGTTTGGGACTGGGTTTGGGACCCGACCTTCTGCTGTACGAGATATTAATCCCATAAACCCGCTCAAAACCAGTCTCTGAATGGTACTTTGCCTCTACCTGCACCTTCCACTTGCTTCCTGTTGTAATCCGTAGCTCCTCTGTGCAGGCCATTCAGGAGCAGATGAAGATCCATGGCCAGGAGCCGGTGTCCTTTCAGGATGTCAAGGTACAGGAACGACTGTCCTTGTTCGACCCCGTACTATTTAGGAGCCGAACCGAGGTCGAATTGAACTCTGTGTGTGTGTGTGTGTGTGCAGGATGAAATCTTTGACATGGTGAAACCCAAAGACCCGTATAAGATCACCCTGCAGGATCTGGTGAACAGCGGGCAGGGAGACACCGTCACCAGCATCCTCATCGACCTCAACGGCTTCTGGACGTACGAGAACAGAGAGGTGCTGGTCAGTAACGACGAGGGCAGCCAGGCCGATTTGGAGGACACGTGACCTTACATTTCAGCCCCCTGGACAAGCAGTGTCTTATTTATAATAATTATAGAAATACAAAGTGCAGATGAGCGACAGATTAGTTACAGGAACCAGTTTATGGATTCACCACACACCGGTTCTGCTGACCAATCCCAAATCGTCCCTGTTCCACTGAAGCGACAACGTATACGAGTGTGTGTGTGTGTGTGTGTGTGTGTGTGTGTGTGTGAGGAAGCAGAAAGGTCAGCTTAAAAAGTTTATTAACAAACATTATGTACACAAAAAAAAAGTTCATCCTTATAAAACGGCGTCAATAAATTACACATTTTATTTAAACGTGCTGTAAGCGGGCCATATCCGGGCGAGTCTGTTTTTAATGTGACTCTTATGGCTTGTGTACAGAATTCCTACACCACTAAACCACGGCTTAAACAAACCGGCTTTAAGAAAGCCTGACTCGTGAACCGGTGCGAGTATCAGGTCCAGGAACCGGACGGCAATTTGAAAAGGGATGATGATGATGATTTAGCCGTTTTATTTTCCACACCTAAGAACAGAAATGATTCTCAGTAACGCCGTCTGCTTTAGTCAGGAAGGTAAAGGGAGCTTACTCGTGTTAAATAAAGCGCACACACACGCACACACACTTTAATGCAGATCTTAGTGACGGGGGGGTACAGAAGGCACCGGGCGTGTTTTTAGGATTGCCGTGATTCCTGGTCCATCTCGAAGGTCATGTTGACGAAGGAACTGGTCCCCTCGGGCTGCTCCAGCGTCGGGTTCTGCTCTTTGGCACGCTGCTGCTCCTGATAGCGCCGCTCTGCCTCTTCTGAGAGTTGGTTCTCCTCCTCTGCCTCTTCGTCCTGAGAACATGAAGCCGAATTAGAACCCCAATCGGAGAAACGAAAGGTTTCCTTTTTTCCCCTCCCAAAAGTTCTCTCAGGTAGGGCTGGGCAATTAACACACACACACACACACACACACTACCTCCTTCTTCATCCTGTAGTACTCATCGATTGCGTATTGATATTTGGGCGTGGTGATGCCCAGGACCGAGGCCATTTTCTCCCCGAGGTAATCACACACTGAAACACAAACACACCGATAATGGTAGGAAGGATCATTACAGGCAGAACAGCTCATATAGAAGAGCT
>JAYJMA010000011.1:66151-76673 GCA_036873895.1 Parotocinclus cabessadecuia
ATTAAAAAAAATTAAAAATATGGCTTTTTCTTTTAATGCGGCCTTTTTTTTTTTTTTTTTTTTTTTTTTTTTAACATTTCTTGTAATTTAATGAATAGACCTGCTCATATGGGAAAGTTATATTATATAACACACACACACACACACACACACACACACACACACACACACCCCTGCGTGGCTCGCCTGTATTTTAAGCATCGTTATTATTACACGGTTAAATCCCCGGGGCTGAATTCACACCTACGCCGTTATGTTCTGGATTAACTCTTACAGACTTTAATTAAGACCGGCGGTGTTAAAACGAACACCTAACATCTACTGATTAAACACCTCCACCCCCCCAAACCAACCCCCCCCCCGAGTGCACAATTTAAAACACTGATTCTATCCCCGCTTTAATTACGCTTAGAGCGCTATTTGCATCTGTATCCTAGTAAGTACACAGAAACCGACCTATAGGAGGCGTGGCTGGTTACTGGGGGAGGGTGGGGGCAGTACCAACGGGGTTCCTGGAGGAGCTCTGGAATTTATACATGGTGTGTGTGGGCGGGTTCTGTAGGGTTTCTGGACAGGCCTCTGTGGGGTTTGGGTTATTGCGGGTTTCTTTTTGGGGGGGGGGGGGGAATTCAGAGGGGCTTCTGGAGAGCGTCTGGAATGGTTCTGAACGTTTATTGGAGGGGTTCCTGGAGGAGCTCTATAAGGTTAATGGAAAACCGATTTATGAAGGGGTTCTGTAGGATTTGAATGGAGGGGTTCTGAAGAGTTCCTAGAGGGTCTCTGGGGGGTGTTCTGTAGGCGTTCCGAGTTCTAGAATGGAGATCCTGGGGTGTGTTTTGGGGTTCAGGGATTCCTATAGAGGTTTCTGGAGTTCTAGAATGTTTCTTGTGTGGGGTAATTAGGTCATTGTTTGGTTCTGGATGGGGAATGGTGGGTTTTCGGCATATGAAGGGGTTCTATATTGGGTTCTCTCTGGCTTTAAAGGGTTTGCTACAGATGGGTTAGTACGGATTGGTTTCTGGAGGGGTTCTGGATGGGTTCCAGAATGGGTCATTGAGGGCTTTTCAGGGGGTTTTGTGGAGGTTATGGACATTCCGAAGGGGCTCCAGAGAGCTTCCTAGAGAGAGGTTTCTAGAAGGATGGTGGAGGGGTTCTGGATGGGGTTCCAGACAAAGGGGGTACATCACTAATGTGCCGTTTCTCTGCAGGTGTCCGATCCTGATCTACCATGGAAAAGCTGCTGGTCTGCCTGTTGGTGATCGGGATGGCAGCGAGGGCCCAGATCTGTCCGAAGCGCTGCATTTGTCAGATTCTATCACCGAACCTGGCAACCCTGTGCGCCAAAAAAGGGCTGCTGTTCGTGCCGCCCAACATCGACCGGCACACGGTGGAGCTGCGGCTGGCCGACAACTTCGTGACGAGCGTGAAGCGAAAGGACTTCGCCAACATGACCCGGCTGGTGGACCTCACGCTGTCCAGGAACACGATCAGCTACATCACGCCCCACGCCTTCGCCGACCTGGAGAACCTCCGGGCATTGCACCTGAACCACAACAGGCTGACACGAATCGGGAACGACACCTTCAGCGGCATGTCCAAGCTCCACCATCTGATCCTCAACAACAACCAGCTGATCCACATCCACCTGGGGGCCTTCAACGATCTCCTCGCCCTGGAGGAGCTGGACCTGTCCTACAACAACCTGGAGACGATCCCGTGGGAGGCCATCCAGAAGATGATCAGCCTTCATACGCTCAGCCTCGACCACAACATGATCGACTACATCCCGGAAGGAACCTTCTCCCTGCTGCAGAAGCTCAACCGGCTGGACGTGACGTCCAACAAGCTCCAGAAGCTTCCGCCGGACCCGCTTTTCCAGAGGGCGCAAGTCCTGGCGACGTCCGGGGTGCTGACGTCTACGTCGTTCGCTCTGAGCTTCGGTGGAAACCCCTTACACTGCAACTGCGAGCTGCTGTGGCTTCGCAGACTAAGCCGAGAAGACGACCTGGAGACTTGCGCCACCCCGCCGCACCTCTCTGGGCGCTACTTTTGGTCCATTCCAGAGGAGGAGTTCCTGTGCGAGCCGCCGCTCATCACGAGGTATTCTCACGAAATGAGGGTCCTCGAGGGGCAGCGGGTGACGCTGCGGTGCAAAGCCAAAGGAGACCCCGAACCGGTCGTCCACTGGATATCGCCAGATGGCAAGCTGGTGTCGAACTCCTCGCGTACGGTCGTGTACAACAACGGGACCCTGGATATCCTGATCAGCACGGTGAAGGACACCGGGTCCTTTACGTGCATCTCCTCCAACCCGGCGGGCGAAGCCCACCAAACGGTCGAGCTGATCATTATCAAGCTTCCCTATATCAGCAACAGCACCAACAACATCCAGGAGCCGGATCCGGGATCCTCAGATATCTCAACTTCCACCAGGACCGGAGCCAACGGGGGCAACCACACGGCCGACTCCAAGTCAACCTCGGACAGACGCGTGGTCATAGCGGAGGCCACGTCCTCCACCGCCCTCATCAAGTTCAACTTCCAGAGGAACATCCCGGGCATCCGAATGTTTCAGATCCAGTACAACGGAAGCTACGACGACTCGCTGGTTTACAGGTAAGCTCTTGCCTATCTACGATGGACATGGGATTGGCCTCCAATGGTCCAGGCTTGGCCCAGCTCTGGTTTTCCTACAGTGATAGGTCAACTGGCAACTCTAAAGTGTCTTCAAGTGGCTCTAAGCACGTACAGGAAGAGGGAGTCTAAACACTTTTGTTGAGTAGAAAAAAAGCTATTGTTGATGTCGGTAAGTCGAAGACCCCACCCCACCTTCAAGCACCTCTAGGTCTTATTTCCTAACTTGCAGGGTGCAAATGATCCTGAAGATGCCCAGCATGGGCTATACTGCCTCAGGAGATCAGCAGGGACCAGAAATGAATCGTAGTCAGCAGGCCTTTGTGAACTCGGGATCTCAGCGATCGGTTTAACGTACAACCACTCCCTCTGGTGCTCAAAAAACGCAACTGCAGTACATGCCGTCTGATTAAGCCGTAGATAAATAATCGACAAATAAGCGACGCAGCTTCGCAACTTAAAGTCGCTCCAGGTTTGCGTTTATTGCTGAGAGTCCTGACCACACAACACAACAAACCGCGGCTGAGGTCGCATCTGATTTAATTCCTCTAATAATCATGTAATCTGTGTGTGTGTGTGTGTGCATTTTTATTCCCTTGCATTTGTGTTTAAAGAAAAACCGAGAACGGCTTGCCTTGTCAGATTGCCCATCTTGCTTGTTGCCATGGCAACCCCAGAAGTTGAAAGACACCAGACAGGCTAACTTGGCGTTTCCATACGAGCCCGGATCAGAGCGGACGATCCGGACGCTCCGAACTTACGAAGCCGCGCCCGCTGTGTACCCGGCTTGCTTTCCGTCATTATTCCGGGAGCGTAACGCTCGGCGTGAGCCGTTTAATCGCTTACGCACTCGGAATTAAGAACCCTCTTCATTAACGAGACGTGAAAAAAAACAAAAAAAAACAAAGATAGTAAACGGAGCTCAGGAATGTTTCAGGATTAAACGGATTCGTACCAGCACAGGATTTTCTCTGAAGGGCCTTCAATCACGGCCGAGCATTCACAACGGGTCCTTTGCTGGCGGCCAAACCCATTTCCATCCAGAGTGTGTGTGTGTGTGTGTGTGTGTGTGTGTGTTTAGAATGGCGTCCTTTCAGCTCCCTGAATGAGCTGAGTGTCTGACTCGAGCTGAGACAGGTGGGGAGTGTGTAGTGTGTATGCACGCCTATATCTCAGTGTGTGTGTGTGTGTGTGTGTGTGTGTGTGTGTGTGTGTGTGAGCCCAATAAAACCCGTCATTGTTCAGCGCCGCTGCTGAAAACCTGTAGGTACCTCCAGAAGTTCCACGCTCCGGAGATAAAAAACTCGTTCCTTAGATTCCGGAGGTCCATCTGACCCAGGTCCGAGCGGGACCACGTAGAGACGATGATGTCATGACCCTGACGATAAATGTGAGGGGGGTCTGGCAGAACCAAAATGGGCTTGGATAACGCTTTCTACAGACTAGAGACTTTATAAAACTGGTATAAACTCTCGAATCAGATGGAAACTGACCAGGGTCTGAGTCGCTTTCGGACGTTTCCATACTGTCCTAAGATTGGCTGTCGGGATGAAATCGATGCCGCTGAAAGGGGTGTTGTTGAGGGGCGGCCTTTTGTCCCTCCGTAGGACGCCGTGGCTGACTCTTTTTTTTTCTGGCTCCCAATAGGATGATCCCTCCAACCAGCAAGAACTTTATGGTGAACAACCTGGCAGCCGGGACCCAGTACGACCTGTGCGTGTTGGCCATCTACGACGACGCCGTGACGTCCCTGACGGCCACACGGGTGGTCGGCTGCGTCCAGTTCAGCACCGAGTCCGAGTACCTGCGCTGCCACTTCATGCAGTCGCAGTTCCTGGGCGGGACCATGATCCTGATCATCGGCGGCATCATCGTCGCGTCCGTCCTCATCTTCATCATCATCCTGATGATCCGCTACAAAGTCTGCATGACAGGCGCCCGCGGCAAGGCCACCACCGTCATCGGGGTGCAGTCGGACCCGGGCGCGAGTCCCACCCCGAACAAAGAGGTCGTGGCTTTGGACGGCGGGGACGACCTACAGAAAAGGATTCCGGATTCGCTCGCCGAATCGTCAGACACGTCTCTTCCCGAGTGCTCCACCGAGACCTCGGTCGTGAGTCAGAACTGGGACGCCACTGCCTCGTCAGGGTCCTCGAAACCTAAACGGCGCCCGGCGCCTAAGCCGGAGGGGACGCCGGGCGGCCCGGTCAGCGCCGAGACGCACAACACCAATCGTAACAACTCCAAAATGCCGCCGATGTTACCGGTGCCTCCGTCGGTCCCCGCTCCGGTGCTGCCGGCGCGCTTCAGAGACACTCCCGTCCTGCGGAGGGCGCCACCCCGTCCTTCCGCCCCTAAATACCGCACACTGCCCACGGACAGGCCGCGCCCGACCCGCAGGTACTCCCTAAACGAGGACGTCTCACAGCACCGCTGCTTCATCGGGAAGCGCAGCGTATCTATGAACGGGACGCTGGCCAACGCTTCGGATTTAACGACGTACTCCAGTTCGGAGTGGATTCTAGAAAGCACCGTGTAAATGAGTGTGTGTGTGTGTGTGTGTGTGTGTGTGTGTGTGTGTGTGTGTGTGTGTGTGCGTGTGTTATAATGTTCACACTCCGTGAGACGGCGGTAGCGTGTAGCTGTAACGACGACCTCAAACGTTCAAAGTGCGACCGATCCGGACACGGGGAAATAAGGAACTAGCTAGCGGACGTTCTTAGGAAAGTTTGGGCGCCCCCTACCTGTCAGGTTTTGTGTTTTTTATCAAGAGCAAGTAGCTACGCACAATTAAGGAACGGAAATAAGCACCACCGCGTGGCATGGGACAAGGTACTGGCAACCTTTTCCAGACCAGAAATCGAGAGATTCCATCGCTTTTTCCAAATCTTTATGCCGTTTTATTTTCATAATCGATTCGATCGAACGTTTTATCAATCGGGGGCCCTAAATTGTCGCTCGAAACCTCAGCAGGACCTCGGAATTCGGCAAGGAACCCTCGCACGACGTTTAAAATGTTTTCATATATTTTAAAAAAACGACAGGTTTTACACATCGCACCCGTGTTTACGCACGGTTATATGATCATTTTTTGTTTTAACCCTCTTTTTTCCTGGTCAGGGTCACGGCACAGTGGGTCCGGGGTCAGGATCCGGTGTCCGGGACGGCATTATATTGCTACGTCAGCAGGGGTCGCTGTTTAAGCACTCTCCCAGACTACTGTCCCTCCCTCAGTCACTGCAAGTCATGTCTTAATGCAGCGACCCACAATGACCGTCCCTAGTCTCGAACCAGGGTCTCTGTGGAGGGTCTTTATCATGTTAGACCTCTGGACCTGGTGCCAGTCCGTGTCAGGGCCTTGTTTTGGAACCCGTGCCCTCGGGAGGCGTCCAGCAGGTGGCTCTGATAATTCAGGCGGCTCTTATGATTAAGTTATTATGTTTTTGTTCTCTTATATTATTCCCTTATGGTCACGGTCATGGGACTCCAGAGCTTATGGGGTGTGTGTGTATGCGTGCCAAGGCCGGTTTGCCAGTCCAGGGCATGGTTGGCAGGGGTAGCCAGTGCCCCACAGGGCTGGTACAGGATCAAGACATCAATATGCTGGGAAAAATGAGAGACGTTTTCCAGATAATAAATTACGTCGGGTGTGATTCCAGGCTGGTGTGTGTGTGTGTGTGTGTGTGTGTGTGTGTGTGTGTGTGTGTGTGTGTGTGTGTGTGTGCATAGCCGTCCTCCCCTCAACCTTGCGTTTCTATTAGTTTTTTGTTGTCTGGAAGCCTGTGGATTTAGGAGGACGCTTCGCCTCGGCGAAATTTCCGTTCTGCGTTTTTCCACCGCTAAGTGCGTCAGTGCCGCCCGACCGAAGGATGAGGATTTCACACGAAAAGCCTTTCTATTCAAAAAAGGGAGTAACGTTGCCCGCGTTATTACCGAGACGCTTATAAAAAGTACAAAAAAAAAAACCACGTTTAAAGACCAGAACGAAAAAAAAAAAAACTGCTATTAAATTGATATTTTTTAAGGGAAAAAAAAAACGGATTTCCTTTTCAGCGACATCGATATTGCCTTTATTTGAAGGCTCGAACGGAGAAAAAAAAAGATGTGTGTACAGGAATACAACATCTACTGTGTTGGTATGTTGTGTAAAATAAAAAATAATTTAAAAAAAAGGTTTTTTATGGTCTTATGTGATTTTGCTGAGAGACTCTTACGTTAAAACGAGGCACGATCCGGTCATTTTCTATACTTGTTTAATCCGATCCCTTGGGGTGGAAGCACAGGGTGCAAGGCGGGACCTGACCCGTGATCAGCGCGCGCACACACACACACACACACACACACACACACACTGGGAATCTTGTAGATAGACCGAGAAACACCTGACCTCACCTGACCAAACACAGCTTGATGCCTTTTGGAATAAACCAGACCACATGCAGGTGGAGGCGGGGCCACAGCTCGAACCCGGGTCTCTTTGTCCGTGAGGGGGTGCCACCCAAGCCAAGTAATTCTTAATTAAAAATTGAAGTCACCAGATCAGATTTCCGCCCTTCTGTGCCCATACGTCTGGAGCGTGGGAGAACATGCTAAATCCACACTGTAACTTGCGGCGGCAGCGAATAAACCCTCTCCACCGGGCGTGTTTCTCATCACGTTCGCCGCCTCTCTGCCTTTATTGGAAATCCTAGGCAAACAAGACGGCGTTGCCGTTAAAGCCGGCGTCCCTCGGAGGCGGCCGGTCAGAAGATAATGACGCTAATCCCGCAAATAAGAAGGGATTAGCGATATGGCGTGTCGTACACAAGATGCGCTGCGATAATCCGTCCGGACGTGTGATTGGATCGGCTAATCCTGTGCCTTTTGGGGAATAAACTCGATTCATTATTTATTTAGTCGGTCTGAAAGGCCCGGCTGCTGTTTGTTTGTTTGTTTGTTTGGGTTTTTTTTGTATTAAAACAGATACTTTCGGTTTGATCCGAAGCGCCTCCTTCATAAACCTGACTCCAGTTCAGTGATTCGGCAAATCGGGTTTTTGCATCGTCGCCTCGTCCCGTTATTAATAAAGCCGCTCGCTCTCTATCGCTCTAAAAGCGGCAGGTGGAACAAAACGGGTCCAATCTCGTCTGATAGAAGCTATTTAACTTCGGGACCGAGCTCCGGCCTCCCATTAATCCCCATTAGGGCGTGTTCTGCTGTTCTGCTGTTCTGCTGTTCTGCTGTTCTGCTGTTCTCTTGTTCTGCTGTTCTGCTGTTCTGCTGTTCTGCTGTTCTCTTGGTCTGCTGTTCTCTTGGTCTGCTGTTCTCTTGTTCTGCTGTTCTGCTGTTCTGCTGTTCTCTTGTTCTGCTGTTCTGCTGTTTTGTTGTTCTGTTGTGTTGTTGTTCTGTTGTGTTGTTGTTCTGTTGTTTTGTTGTTCTGTTGTTCTGTTGAGCTGTTGTTCTGTTGTTTTGTTGTTCTGTTGTTTTGTTGTTCTGTTGTTCTGTTGAGTTGTTGTTCTGTTGTTTTGTTGTTCTGTTTTGTTGTTTTGTTATTTTATTGCTTTGTTATTTTGTTGTTCTGTTGTTCTGTTATTTTGTTGTTCTGTTATTTTGTTGTTCTGTTATTTTGTTGTTCTGTTATTTTGTTGTTTTGTTGTTTTGTTGTGTTGTTGTTTTGTTGGCGTCTCCGTTATGTTAAAGCCATGTTACCGTTTCTTCTTACGCTCCGTCCCACAAAAACCACAGGGTTTTTCAGTCGAACGTCCATGCAGAAGGTCCAGGAAGGAGCGTTTGTTCTTATTTTTATATCTTTTTTTTTATTATTAGAGCTAATTAGTGAAGCCTCTGCTCGTTTTCGGTTTCGTAAGCACTTTCAGACGCATTAACGAAAAAAAAAAAAAAAGCTGCGGCTCCACATTATGCAAATGCTGCACTCTCTGCGAATCCGGCGCTCTCTCATCCTGCAAAAAGAGCTCCAAAGAGCCGTTATGGACCAAATAATGCCACCCCCAAGTCCTCCCTCCGCGGGCCAACAGACCGGCTTTTACCCACATCAACGCCTTTCTAATGGAGGATTTGGGATTGGTCAGAAAGGTTTGGCTTTCACACAAATTACTGATGTTGATTTGCTCCGAAAAGAATGAAAAGATCAATAAAAATATAGGCTAAATGTATTTTTAAAATGATTTACCACTTATTTACAGGTTTACCCTCTTGGTTGACGGGTTCGAAACAATTCTTGGCTAATTAACTCATTCATTTTTATCCTCATTTCTATCATCCCTTTCAAATGTATCGATCGATCGATCGCCTGATTAGTCATGAATCAACTGATCAACGTATGTATCGGTAAAACGGACGATTTATTTACTCTTATAACCTTCTAATCAAACAAAACTCATCTACTCAGTCACAGCCGTGCTGCCTTTATGCGTAGTTTAAATCTTTGTTCGCCTGTTCGTTCGCTTACGATATTTATTTTGTACGTTGTTTTCCCCCAATATTTTATTTTGGCTTTAAATTCAAACTCACATCCATCACTGAGGGTAAGAAATATCTCAGCCCAGCTTTCATTGACTTGTAAATGAAATGTATTTCTTCCTTTTGAATTGATGTACTTATTTAAAAAAAAATGATTTTGTTGGTAGGATGCTGTTCTTGAGTCGGTGTCAGAACGTCCTCACGCCTTTCCGGCGCCTTTTCATTAACAGGTCCGTCCTTAATATCCACACTCATTAAAATTTCAGCTGGCCGGCCGTCTCTTCACTTCCTGAGCCTTTGTCCCGCCCGGCTGGAGGTCGTTAGTCACACTGGGGCGGCATTTCCTGTAATATCACGGCCTCCGTTCCGATTTGAAGGTCAGTGCGGGCCATTAATACCAACACCAGACTGGAAATCAAGAAGTACTAAGAGGGAGACGCTGTGCAGAGGCCATTATTATGCATAAGGTAGCATCGTATGGCGGTAATGACTCCTCCTGACCTCCGGGGGGCTCCTGAACTGCGAGCCAAAACGCACGCGACCTTATTAAAGTCCTCTTTCTTCCAGTCCTGCCCATTCCTGTCCTGTTAGTAACAATGGAGGTCTGGGGCTGATTAGCCCCGTATCGACCCGCGTCCGGCCGGGTTGCTTTGGTTGGTCGACTTTTCTTTTGAGAACGTTCAGGGTGACTTTCTCACTTCGTCGATCCTGTGTTGATACCTGCGAGCTCCGGTAACGATTTGCCTTGTTGAATTGGATCGGCGATGCTGTCCGATCGTCTTTGTTTGTGGAGACAAAAAACAACAGTTCAGGCCGCCGAGAAAATCAGAAAAAAAAAAAAACCTAATTTCCTATAAAGGAACCAGAACAGAGCTTGGAATTGCGTCCCAATACTTTTGGCCGTGTGTGGATTTGATGTTTTGTTTACAGTGTTTATACGTGACCCTGGTCTGGGAAAGACTCTTCTGTTCCTGTGACCGGACTCATTCCCTCTTGGTTGTGTGCAGCCAGCGAGCTGTGTTTATATATGTTTATGCTGTTCTAGTAGTTTGGATCTACAGTGCGTGATGGTTAATGCTGTCGCACTTACACTTCATGTTTACATTACAGGAGAAGAAAAACAAGGGTGTGTCACCTCTTTGGTCTGCTGACGTCCAGCTCGGGGATCGTTATTAGATTAGGCCGGGTTTAGAGACGCTGGAGTTCTGACTCACTTGTACACAACGGGCCATGCCAGGCTCCTCGTTTAATTTCCTTTTAATTACTGTTTAATGTAGCCTTCAACACGTTTAATCATTCCATCACCCGAATCTGATTAGTGCTCAGCTACTGGCAACCTCTCTCTCTCTCTGTCTCTCTCTCTCTGTCTCTCTCTCTCTGTCTCTCTCTCTCTCTCTCTCTCTCTCTCTCTGTCTCTCTCTCTCTCTCT
>JAYJMA010000011.1:93243-106452 GCA_036873895.1 Parotocinclus cabessadecuia
GTTGAAGTCTTCACTGCTCTGATTCGTTCCATTGAGAGAAGTCAGGCTGAGCTGCTCGAGATGATGGAGGAGAAACAGAAAGCAGCGGAGAAGCAGACTGAAGGAGTTATTGATGAGCTGGAGCAGGAAATTGTGATCCTTAAAAGAAGAGCCGCTGAGCTGGAGCAGCTCTCCCTCACTGAGGATCATCTGTACCTCCTACAGGTCAGTGTTCCTCCCTCAGCTCACAGCATCTCAACAACAAACATAACACTCACCATGCTGAGAGATTTCTACTTTCTGCTGCTCTATTGTAGAATTACCTATCCAAGAGCAACCTTCCACAAACCAAGAGCTGGTCTGGGATCAGTATTAACACCGAACTGAACACAGAGACTGTGAGGGAATCTCTGTCTCAGCTCCAGAGAACTCTGAATGAGAAGCTCAATAAAACTCTGAATGAGAAATTAAGAGAAACGGGTAAGGAATATTTATTATTTACCTTTTTTATCTGATGCATGTCTGTAAGAGAATGGCAATTCCTAAATGAGGTTTAATATGAATGATTATAGCTAAAATATATCTATTGTTATAGCTGTTAGCAATGTTGGATATCAGTCCTGGATTCGCGTACTGTTGTCTCTTTAAGAACTAATCATATTATTGTTTTAATTAGTCTCCACAGAGCTAAAGCGGATTCAGCAGTATGCAGGTACAGTCTGGTTTCTGTCTCTCTCTTTCTCATATTGAATTTACACTATAATATGTAGCTCGCTATTATTTATTAGAAAATAAATACACTTATTATTGCCAGATGTATTGTTTGTTCACACTTGACTTACTTGTTGTAATATGTAAAGAATAAAGGAATGAGATTCTGTTCAGGCTTTTAAGAAGTAAATCCGTTTCTGTCAGGACCTCCTTCAGCAATGGAAGAGTCATTGGTTCAGCACTGGATGATGATTTTATTTATTTTATTCATAACTAATCATTATTTATTCACTTTTAGTGGATGTGATTCTTGATCCTGATACAGCTCCCTCTAATCTCATCCTGTCTAAAGATGGAAAACAAGTGAAACACGGAGACAAAAGACAGAATCTCCCTGAGACACCGAAAAGGTTTGAATGTGTTGTTGTCCTGGGTAAGCAGGGTTTCTCTTCAGGGAGATTTTACTATGAGGTTCAGGTCAGGGGGAAGAACGACTGGGATTTAGGAGTGGTCAGAGAGTCCATTAACAGGAAGGGGGACATTGATGCATGTCCTCAGGATGGATTCTGGACTGTGGCTCTGATTAATGGGATAGAGTACAGAGCTTGGGCGGATCCCCCTGTTTCCCTCAGGCTGAAGCAGAAGGTGGAGAAGGTGGGAGTGTTTGTGGATTATGAGGAGGGTTTGGTCTCCTTTTATGATGTGGAGAACAGATCTCATATCTACTCTTACACTGGTCAGTCTTTCACTGAGAAACTTTATCCATATTTCAGTCCAGGTTTAAATGATAAAGGTAAAAACTCAGAACCTCTGATCATCTGCTCGATATAAAGCACTAAATGAATTTAAACCACACTGTGATATAAACTGGAATTTTGTGTAAATACATTTTTAGAAATTTAAATAAAGTGATTAAAATGTTGGGACGTTGTACATCAGTCTCTGTAGATCAAACTGGAAAGTTTTTACATTTAATGATGGATATATTCATAACTGGGAGGGTGGTACGTTAGCTTGGTGGGTAACACCACTTCCTAACAGCAGGGAGGTCCTGGGTTCAATCCCAGACGGAGTGACCTGGATATTCTCTGCATGGGTTTACTCTGGGTACTCTGGTTTCCTCACACAGTCTAAAGACATGCTTTAGGTTAAGTGATTACACTAAATATCCTAGATCTGAATATATATTACTAGTTCTGATGTAACCTTTTGTCTGTCATTAAAATGGCCATTGATGCTGATAGTGACGTATATTATTAGCAAAAAGCTATTAAATACTTACATTATAATGTATCAAAACAGATATATTAATAGTTTAGTGGTGATGGTGCTGTTTAAAACTTTTTATGTTTTAAATACGTTTATCAGAGAGATCCTAGTAATTTTAAAATAGCAGTATATTAATACTAAATAGAGAAAAAGAAGAAACATTAATAAGGGTTGGATCAGTGCCAATACAGCGAGCAGAACAAAAGGTTGATGATTTACAGAGCCGTCGTTTCTCAGCCGGTAATGTTATGAGTTACAGTTCCTGTGCTCCAGCTGTTTGGGTTTGATTTTTGTTTTTATGTTACACATGTTTCTGTATAACGACTATAAAGTCTGTCTTTGTTTCTGAACCCCTTCTGTAATGTTACCATGTTTACTTTGTCTGGTTTTTGGGTTTAATTATAATCAAATAAATTATTTTACATCTTCACCCTTTTCAGTGACTGAATCTTGTCATGAACTCACATTAAAATAAAGCTCTAAACTATTTTCAATATAACAATGAGCCAAGAACGGATGAAGCTTCTGACTATAAACTAACGGACAGTTCCAGAAATATCAAAGAGTTTATACATGAGTATTATAAAGTATTAATCTATTTAAGCTTGTAGTTTTAGAATTGTCATCTTACTTAATAAAAGATGAATATTTTAAGCTCTGATATTTCTGGCTAGAACTGGTTATAGACACTTGTAATAAATGTTTATACTCTATGATATTGCTCTGTAATTTATAGGCCTGGTTTGGATTTTTGGACTTTATGCAGAATGTTATTATATTAAGTTGCTAATTGATAATGTTATGTGTTATATTCTTTATATATACACTTTTCAAATACTTTTTTAGGATTAACTTGTTAGTTCTGGACCCCCTTTAACTTTTAGAACTGCCTTAATTCTTCATGAAATAGACACTATAGGTACTCTGTGCTCATAAAGGGGTGCACATGGTTAGCAGCAGTACTCAGAAAGGCTGTGGGGTTTAAACGAGGCTCAGTTTGTATTAAGGGGCCCAAAGTGTATCAAGAAAATCTCACACCCTTACACCACCAGCAGTCTGAAGCCTTGATAAATGGCTGGATGGATCCAGACATGTTGTTTACACCACATTCTGACCCGACCTGACTCCACAGACCAGGCAGTGCTTCAGTGCCTACAGTGCATTAGGTTCCTGCCGTGTGACTAATTAGATATTTGTATTAACATGCACTTCAACATCATGAACATCTTATATACATTTATAACATTTAACAGACGCCCTTATTCAGAGATTTTTAAACTGACTGTAGCTTGCTGGTTTAACTCCTAGTGAATTTGTTATCTGTTTATGGTAATTCGGAATACTATGATTCCCCGTCGCCCCAGTAGTAAGACTCTACCAAGCCCTGATGATGATAATTATAATGAATGCATTATGATGTGCCTACACAAGCTGAATTCTATTTAAACAAAGCCCTGCCCCATTAAAGCACTTCTATGAATAGGGTGAACGAGGAAATGTTGTTTATAGTTTCTGGAGTGAAAATGAAAAGAGAATCAGCCACAAGGGTAACATGGAACATGATCTCTCTTCTGTAAAGTAAGTACTATCTCTAACTACTGAACATTCAGTTATTCTTAAAGAAATATAAACACACTCAGTTCTTAATAAAGAAAAAGGGAAAAGTAAAGATATGTACTTCGATACTAAATGTTTTATCATCCAGATATTTGATCATTTTTTTATTTTTCCAGGATGAACTGCTTGATTAAACAATGACAGATGAAAATATAATGTCCTAGGATCAGTCAACATTCTTAAAAGGTATATTTCATGATCATGAATTTAACCTTGCATGCAAAAACAGTCAAAACATATTAAAATCTTTTGATATACTTTTATACTGAATATATACTGAAGAAACTGAGAAAGAAAAACCTGTTCAAAACGGGCACCATTATCAATATACCCATAATTCCCCCCTTTATTAAATGGTTTGTATTATTTTAATAATTTTTTTGCAGAAATGGTTGGATGTGTTGATAAAACAAATGTCAGATGAGGAAAAACAGTGATTTGGAAGTATTCTATTGTAATAGATTATATAATATATAAGCTTTTCATTATTATTTTCAGATTGTAATTTGTTGGCTATGTTTATTCATTATATACTGCTCACAAAAATCAGGGGATACTTCAAAATGAAATATCCCATAATGAGATATCCCCCAATTTCTGTGAGCAGTGTATATCTAAAAGCTCTTGTGATTAATAATTAAAAAAATATATAAAATCAGCCAAAATAAAATGGAACACATCTGGAGGGTTTGTAACATGAGCCTCTGCTTTCACATCATGAGCTTTTGGGTCCATAGTTTGAGGTTTTGTAGACAACAGTAATGACAAATTGTACTCAGAATGTTTAATATTGTTTAATTTCAATTCCACAGCTTGTATAATTTGGAAAGTCAAAAAAATTTAAAGAAAAGTTGAGTACATGTTGGACATGTTTTAATCTAAACATTTTAATCTGTCAAACACAGTTGACTTTGGAAGCCTGATGTCTGGATGTTTTCACTGGTCCAGTCTCCACATCATGTGGACATAATTTCTGTAAGAGCTGCATAACAGAGTGCTGGAAGAAAAGCCAAGTCTGTTATTGTCCATTATGTAAAGAGAAATTCATCAAGAGACCTGAACTCAAGATTAATACGACACTGAGAGAGATTACTGATAACTTCAAGAAGAAAAGGAGTCTTGATGAACCTGAGGTTCTTTGTGATGTCTGTACTGGAGAGAAGCTGAAAGCCCTGAAATCCTGTCTGAATTGTGGTGCATCTTACTGCCAGTCTCATCTAGAACCTCATAAAATAATCCCAATCCTTAAGAAACACAAACTAATAAATCCTGTGCAGAATCTGGAGGACTACATGTGTCAGAAGCATGAGAGACCTCTGGATCTGTTCTGTAGAGATGATCAGACGTGTGTGTGTCAGTTCTGCACCGAAGGAGATCACAAAAATCACAACACTGTTCCTATAGAGAAGGAGAGTGGAGAGAAGAAGGTGATTTCCCTCTTCGATATGCTAATAAAAATGGATAACCAGATGTTCTTAAACAATGTAATATAAACAATATTTCAATACCTTTCAAGAAAATAAAAGTAGGTTGTATTTTATTACTAAACAGATTAATCTGGGGAAGATACAGACAGAGCTGCAGCAGATGATACAGGAGCGAGTGAAGAAGATTCAAGAGATCAAATGCTCAGTAGAGCTCAGGAATGTGGGTGGAACAAGATTCTGTTCATATTGGATATAGTCACTTTTTCACTTTCATTTCAGCTTAGTCACACTTTGGAACACGTGGAGCTAGGGCTTGTAGCATAGAGTTGAAGGCAAAAACCAACCCTAGCCAGAGCACCAATTAATTGTAGGACACACAAACACACACACACACACACAAACTGGCTCAACTTAGGCACTAGTTTACTTAGCATGTATCTTTGGAATGTGGAAGGATACCAGGCTACCCAAATGAAACTCACACAGACACAAGGAAAACATACAAACTCTACACAGACGAGGCAGTTCAGACCAAGAATCATATTGAGGCTCTCTGGACCTCTGATGGGACACTGCTAACCACTGGGTCATGCTGTCCTATGATACATTCTGCATTTTCTGAATTTTATATCTTTGGGGCCTAAACAAACTTCCATTATACACTGCTCACAAACTTAGAGGATATTTCATTATGGGATATTTGAAGTTTTGTAAGCAGTATATATTATACTCCATTGATATTCACTCATTTTGCATTTCTCTCTCAGGCAGATAAGTAAATGTTTATGGTCTGATTACATAATGAGCCTTGCCACGAGAGGGAGTAAAAGTGCTTTCTCTGATGCCCTATAATAGGTTACTTTTGGATAGTGTACTCTTGGTCAGAGTTTGTCAGTGCTAAACATGCCTGCTTGCTACGATGTACTTCAATCCATATTATATAGCTGACTGACTTTGAGAGGGGGGGCATCATTGGACTGAGAGAAGCAGCATTATGACCTAAATATAAGTAGGTGTTGGGAGCAGTGGTGCCATGTGGACACACACAATGAACAGGTTTCAGATGGTAGACAGTAAAATGGACGCAGCACCATCACTACACACCCCTGTTTCTCTGCAATCATTTTCAGATTATTAGCCAAAGTAAACTTGCTGTCATGACGCCCATAATATGTCCTGCCATTGAAAGTTGCCCTTCACCTTTATTGAGCTATGGACGAGAAACCTGGATTGCTAAAAACTCTAAGCATATCATCTTTAGGGACAAATCCAGGTTCTGACAGTGGTTGTGTTTGACTACAGAGGCCTTGTGTTGAGTGCTTCAGTTTTGTCTTTGCTGTGGAGCGACAAGACTGCACCAAATACTGGTGTGATGATCTGGGAAGGCCATTGTAGCGATAGCAGTGATACAAGGGACACCATATGTGCAGGTCGTCCTGTGGGCAGTTGTGGCGTTTCTTATGACAAGGCTTCCAACCAGCAATTTTTATCTAGATAGTGCTCGCCCACACACAGCAAGGATTTCTGAGGAATATCTCCACCAGACACTTCAGTTATAACTCCATGTTTCCTTTAGGAACACAGAGAGAGAGAGAGTACTGTCCCAACTTTTCTCATTTGGGGTTGTACTTGCACAATGTAATCATTATTTTTGTACCTATGTGTCAGGAGACTCACTGCGGCTCCCCGTTTGCCCCGTCGCCGTCCCAGGTCGTCGTTACGGAACAATCGTTGAAAACGATTTATATTCCGTTGCATGATTGACGAGGTGATTAGGTCCACCTGTGACGCTTATTATTTAAGCGTGAGTGTCCGGCATACCGAGTGCCTGTACGGCTAGCTGGTGACATCCCGGGGCATTTATCGCTGATGGACGGGTGAGGGGGGAACCCCCGAGGTACTATTATAGATTTAGGGAATTATCTTCAGGGTTTCCCGGGGCTTAGCCTCCGTTCGCGTTTTCCCCGAGTTTCCCTCCGCTCGGCTGGGATGCAGCCCTAAGCGGCTCTTACTCACGCCTCGTACATCCGAGCTCTCGCTTGTCCCCTGGCGCATCAGAGATGCACTTCGTCGTCCGATTCGGTACGCTGCCTCAAGCAGCCTTTCTCCCGCACTTATTGTGCACTTTTGAGCTCCCGCTCGCCCCCCGGTGCTTTGGAGGCACACTGCGTCGCCCTATTTGAGACACGCCCCAAAGCAGCTCTTTTCTTTCAGCATATTGGAGAGGCTTTTTCTCTGCTTTTTTAGTTCCTCCCGTTTTTTGTCCCCCATGTCACGTATCCCCCACACACGCATCTTTGGGTCCCCTATCTGTACCGCAACACTCTGACAGTTTATTCATATAAAGTGGGTATAAATGCAAACATTTATTCACTCGTACAGAATAATTAATAATTAATAAAGTTATAATGGTCTCTCAAATCCATATTAACCTCCGATAAATGTTAATTAACATTAGCATTATTTCTTTGGCAGGTTGACTAGTAAATAATAAGACTTACTAGTTTACTAGGCAAGGAAAACTAGGCAAGGAAAAACTCCCTTAATCTAGAAGGAAGAAACCTTGGGAGGAACCAGGACTCAAAAAGGTACCCGATTTGCTTGGGTGGCCTAGAGGTTAATAGTTAGGTTTGTATTAATAGTAAAATGACGCGAATAATAACAATTTATTTTTTTTGATTGGGGGGGGGGGGTGATCTGAAGAAACTAACCACATAAAGTAATGCTCAGTTTGAACTTCAGCTCATCTTGATTTGATCTAAATGCCTAAATGAGTTGCTGTCATGTGATTGGCTGGAAAAAGGTGTACCTAATAAAGTGGATAGTGAGTCTCTAATGAGTATTAGAATATAATTAGCACTGCATATGTCTGTGTGTGCAGTTTAGTGTAAGTGTGACAGCCTGGCGTAGCTGCTTATGCACTCAATGTTAAAGCAGACCTGGGACAAACTGTTTTATTAAAACCAGCCACTTTTTATTTTTAATTCAAAAAAAGAAACAAAAAAGAGAAACCAGAAAGAAAGGCAGAAAGAAACAGGCGCTCTGTTGCTCTCTTTCTTACTGCCATTTATTAGGCACATTGGCCTCACAGTCTCTGAACACTCTGATTATGATGTCATAAAGGTCATTATGACATCACAGACACCAGGCAGTATATAAGAGCGCACACGGGCTCATTTTAATCAGAAAGCACGAGCAGCAGGTGAACAAACGCGTCTTCCATTCCATTCCAAGTCTCTTAAACGATGCCAGGCTGGTTCAGATTCAGGCTGAGGGATCTGATCTGCTGGAGGAGGCCAGAGAGGCGCAGGAACGTCTCCGAGCTGGAAAGTGAGCTGAAGAGGGAGAGGAAGCTCAGGTCATCACTGAAGCAGGAGCTCGAGATGGAGATCCGAAAGACAAGTCTGCTCATGTGCCAAGTGAGCATTTATAAATCCAAACAGCAGGAGGATGAACGGGAGATCCAGAAGCTACAGGAGGCTTTGGTTGAGGAAAGAGCTGCCATGGCCAGGAAGCTGCAGGAGATGGAGAATAACATGCTGCAGGCCCGTCATGATCGCAAACTGCTGCAAAACAGCATACAGAACATGCAGAAAGAGTGGATGACGGAGATAAGGGCCATGGCAGAGGAACAGGAGATGCTCACCTGCAAGGTTGTACAGATGGAAGAGCAGAGAATGAAGGAGATCCAGGAACTGGGAAAAAGAGACCAATGCGGAGACACCGTAGAGCACCACCTGCTGGCGGATGCTCCGTAGAGCTCCAGGAGGATGGAGGCTCCGTAGAGCAGCGTCTGCAGGCGGATGCTCCGTAGAGCTCCAGGAGGATGGACATCCCAGAGAAATGACGACACCTGGTGGCAGAGAAAAAGCATTCCATCTATCATAAATCTCTTTTAATAAACTTCCCGTTGTTAAGCAGATGTTTTCTGTGTGTGTATATTTTATTGTGTACTTATTATTTCTAGAGCTCTATGTCTAGTATTTTCTTGCTAAATAAGTAACGTAACAAAAGACGTAACAGGACGTAAATAATAAGTAACTTAATATAAATAATACAAAACAAAAGTGTGCTGACCTTAAATGTTGCTAAAGAAAATGAGGGTAAAGGTGCTGGAATGACCAAGCATGTCTCCAGACCTAAACCCTATTGAGAATCTGTGAAGGAGCACAAGGTCTAACATTCACCAGCTCCATGATGTCATCGTGGAGGAGTAGAAGAGGATTCCAGTGGTAACCTGTGAAGCTCTAGTGAACTCCATGTCCAATAGAGTGAAGGCAGGGCTGGAAAATAATGGTGGACACACAATATTGACACAATATGGGCATTTCTACTGAAATCACTTTTGTCTTGATTTTGTCTACATGCCTAAATGAGTTGCTGTCATGTGATTGGCTGGGAAAAGGTGTACCTTATAAAGTGTCCAGTGAGTGTCTAGTAAGTATTAGAATATAATTAAGAGTGAGGAGAGTGGATAAAGGAAATAAGGGCCATGGCAGAGGTTCAAGAACAAGAAAGCAACATTATACTGCTCACATCTCATAATATCCCATAATTAAGTGTTTATAATTATTTAATTATTAATTAATTAAATATGATTTTTGTAAACAGTGTAGTTCTTTCAAAGTGCAAATTCACTCAGATTAAAGGGAAAGGGGACTAAAACCTAAATTAATTAAGAGTTAAACGATCTAAGTTAGTTATTTAATACAGTTATTGTGTTGTTATGTTGGATTTGTGCCTAAAGCTTGTGGTTATTTGGCAACCCGTCAGCGGAGGGATACCGTTTCAGTGTGAAAAGGCCACGCTGGTGAGATTAGGTCAGAACTAAGTGTTGTATAAATGATCATTAATTCACTCTTAACCCTCTATTGCATACATTATGATATCAGTGAGGAAAAAATATTTGTGTTGTTTTTCCTGCTAAAAATTGGGCACTATAACAACACCAGTAAATATTTTCATTCTTTTTAAATTTATACACTTATTAAAAGTCTGTGGCCTCAAGTTAACATTGTACCATAATGGATGAATTGAGCGCATTTGATTTTTTCATGCACAAAACAGAAATATATTTATTGATAACATCAATTTCTTTAACCAAATACTTGAGCATACATATTTATCTAGTTTTCAATTCATTACACATTTCATATTTCATAAAAAGTGACATTTTATATCCATCTGTTGCTCTCAGGCAACTTTGTACCATCGCCAAACACAAATCAGTTCAATCATCGGGTCATCAAATTATCATATAAAAACTTTACAATTAATGTTGTTTTAAGGTTAAATAATGAAATCCGCCTTAACCTTGTTCTAATGTGCACCTTATCCTTACAAGCATGAACATACACACACACAAAAAACTCCTTCTCACTAGCGTACCTCACTGCTTATGAAAGTTAAGGAAGCAATTCCTTAACTTAAAAACACAGCTATGAGGAACATTTTGAGCACCGTACTTTTACAAAGCCTGATCAACGCGAACCAGTGTTATTATCTACTTCCTCATTCTCACTCTGATTTTCTACAACTGTGGTACTTCTGTCTCCATCCTCATCTCCATCCTCATCTCCATCCTCATCTCCATCATCTCCATCCTCATCTCCATCCTTATCTCCATCCTCATCTCCATCATCTCCATCCTCATCTCCATCCTCATCTCCATCATCTCCATCCTCATCTCCATCCTCATCTCCATCATCTCCATCCTCATCTCCATCATCTCCATCCTCACTCTCACCATCTCCCTGCCGAACTGTCACTATGACCTCATCTTCCTTATCGCTATATGACATCTCATCCTCACTCTCATCACCTGGTAGTACCACCTGTCCTTTATACCTTTTTGAAGTGCCATAGAAAACTTGAGGATCCATTTCCTGCATTAAATCATAATATGTGTAACTTTAATATGTGAATTACATATTCTTATAAAAACATTACAAAATCTTAGTCATTATTCATACATTCACTATACATGTCATCTTTTACATACATATAAAACAAACTTGTAAATTTACTTGCCAATGAAGGTGATTCAGATTTTTTGAAGCTGATTATCTTGTTGAAAATATGTAGAAAACGCGCTTTTTATTCGAGAAAATATGGTGCTTAGTGACATGCGCTGAAACAAGAAGCAAATTGGCCCCCTGTGGGGCATGTGACCGCTTTTTGCATTTTCATTGGTTAGTGTTTGAGTTCCATATTAGCTGACCAATGTCTCGTTTTATTTTCATTTTAAAGCTAAAAAAGACGATGTTTCCTGGAGGCAACATGGTACCATAGAGGGTTCAAATGTCATCTACAACTGGAACTATAATTAAAGGAGAAACTGCGACTTTTAAGCAATTTAAACTAAATCTAAACACGATGAAGAAGGAAGTGAATATTCGTGATTGTTAAAGGGAAAGTAAAAGAGAATCAGCCAGGATGTCGGTCTGATCAGTTGTAACTACTGGATATTCCGTTACTTTAAAAAATTTTTTTTTTTTAAAACAGTTCATACTAATCTTCAGAGTACAGCCAAAGAGAAAAGTAATATTGAATATCTGATCTAGGGTTAGGACTGGGTTTTCCAAACAGGAAATGGCAGAGTTTTCATCAGCGCAAATAAAAACAACAGAGAATAGCAGCATGGAGGAGGCACTAAATTGTAAGTTTATTTCTTTACACAGTCCTTTTTTTTACGTTACACAGTATTTTATCCTGCTTTGTTTCTTATAACGTTTTCTTTACACACAGTTAACAGCATACTAAACTATATAACGAGCTCTGTAATGATCTCTTTGATGTTTTGAACAAAACCTTAATTAACAATGGTTTAAAAGTATTTTTTTCCCATTCAGAACATCCATTCACTGAGCACTTTAATAGGAACACCTGGACACTTTAATACAATCTACAACCCCGAATCAGAAAGAGTGAGACGGGATGAAAAATGCATATGAAATACACACACCGTGTTTTTTACATTTTCTTGGACTTTTATTCCATCGCAGACACCATAAATCTGAGATTTCACTCATTTCTGCATTTGAGACCTGCAACTCACACACACACAGTTAACCATTTTCCATTGTGTAATGTTTCCGTTTCCTCTCACTACACTTATAAGATGTTTTAGCACTGAACAAACCGTGATTTCCTGATTCAGGTCTCATTTTGTTCCAAGCTGTGGTACAGTACAGGCTCGTCAGTGTTTTCTATATCAACATTTTCCACACATATTCAATTGGGGACAGGTCAGGACTGTACCCGTACCCTTTTCTTCCACAGCCATGTCCCCCGACCCCGTACCATGATATTTGTTAAGCACTAGAGATGCTCTGCCCCCTTTCACTCCTAAAACACTCAACCTTTTCTGGATGCTGCTTTTTTTTACCAAATCATGATTATAATCACCTGTTTAAAATCACATCATTATCTGTTTTTTTAATTCATTACCACCTCTAAATTGCCCCTGTCCAGAGTGTTTTTGGAATGTGCTGTTGTGTTGCAGTAATACAATCCAGGAATGGATGTTTATTAACAAATAAAATGATCAGGTAAAAAAATATGAAATATCTCACGCTGTCTACGATGAGCTAAAAGTCAAAGTAAATGTACGAAATACTTCATGTTTTTTATTTGCATTTTCCATAACTCCTCAACTTTTTCTGATTTCGGGGTTATAATTACACAGTTGTGCGTGTGTGTGTGTGTGTGTGTGTTGAATAAAATCATGCAGATATAGTTCAGGTAATATTCATAACAAACAGCAGAATGTGGAAAAGATCTGATCTTAAGTTATTTTGACTGTGATTTCCTTATTAATAATTATTAATTATTAATAACATTTCTGGGAGCAGTTTCAGTCATGGTTAGGAATGGAAATTCAGTTATCTTTTCTTTTCTTTTCTTTGCTGTTAACTTCCATAGCTGTTATAAACAATGAGTAACGACAAAAATATTTATAGACTTTGCACAGAACTAGATATTTCAAATATTTTTTCTCTACGACTCTAGTTGCCTGTGGCTCTGGAATCCTGATGTCTGAGGAGCAGCTGCTGTGCTCGATCTGTCAAAATGTTTTCACTGATCCAGTCTCCACATCATGTGGACATAATTTCTGTAAGAGCTGCATTACAGAGTGCTGGAAGAAAAGCCAAGTCTGTTATTGTCCATTATGTAAAGAGAAATTCATCAAGAGACCTGAACTCAA
>JAYJMA010000011.1:106552-123367 GCA_036873895.1 Parotocinclus cabessadecuia
TCATCAAATAATTGTACCTCCACATGAGTTTGGTATCTCCATGTAGGTTGAACAGTGTGGTCAACGAGTGGCTAGAATATCATTCTAATAAGCATGTCACGTTCGAATTACCAAAAACATTTTACAGAAAGAAGCAAGATTGCACCACATGCACCCAGGTATTTTTTCCAAGCAGTGTGGTCCAGAAAAAAAGAAAAAAAAATTGTGGCGAGTCAGAGTTGGCACCCATTGTCTAAATGGCTGAGAGTTATGAGAAATTGTTTTGTGTGCCTTCACTAACCTGCAATGTGTAAAATCTACACCTCATCCACCTTCTTATTCTGCTTTCAGAAGAAAGTGCTGTATGTCTATGTCCTGTATCTTCTGCATCCATACTTGGTGAGGAGGGGGTTTGAGGGGGTTTAAGGGGATTGGCCTGGCAGATACTGCAGTACAGTGACAGGCGATACAGCAGAGTTTTAATACAGATTTTTATTCAAATACTTAAAAAATCCCTTAGAAAAAATAACTCCTCATGAGAGTTTAAACAAATAGCATACTGACTTTTAACTTTTTCAATCTTCTGTCACAACACTATGCTTTAAAATATCTGAGCAATGCTTATATTTTCTCTAGAATAAAATCCATGGTCTGTTTAGTCAACAACTTAGAGCCTAGCGTACATTCATTTGACATATTATTGACAAATGAACAGCATGAAATATTGCAGAACTAATTTGAGCTGCTTGGCTATCCTGGGCCTGTAGTCTAGACTCTTTTGAAACCAGCCTATTTGGGCATGCAATACAGTTTCTCAATACAGTTCCACCTGGTTGAAAAGATCTGTCTGCATCTTTCCCTCCTTTGAACAGCTCTCTTGTAGCTTCTCATAATATGTTTCTGATGATGTGATATAAATTTGTGGTATTGCCTCCATATTTTGACATTTGCCACATTTCATCTCATTATTGTTTATTTTATGAGTTAAAAACTTCAAACCATACATCTGAAAGCAGTATCACACCATCTTCTCTTACTTTGGTCTGTGTAACTGACAAATTTGTGTCCGCTTGTGTGTAAGGGGTCAGAAGGAGGGAGTAAAAAACAAACAAACAGATTTTTCACTTTGCTTTAGCAGAAAAGGGTCATATTCATGCGGAAATATAAATTAACAAATAATAAAAAAAAAATTTTTAGTGGCAAGATTAAATCTGCACTCTACTTTACTAAACACTAAAAAAAGAATTACGGTTGGTATCAAAACATTTTGGGTTTAAGACCTGAAAGCCACTAGCACCTTAGTGGTTTAGATTAATTAAAGACCTCTAATGTTTTTATAAAAACATGAATATAAGATAAATTAATAAAACCAACCTAAAAATGTATGTAGAACTACATATATAGAATTATTTTACAATATACATTGTAATATTCAAAAAAGCCAAAAGTAGACCTCACCAGCCAGAGGTGACAGTGGAAAGGCAAACTGCCTTGTGACAGATAAGAAAGAACCCTAAGAGGAAGCAAATGCGAATCCTAAAAAATTTAGCCCTCTCCAACTACCTTGGAACAAAATTCAGATTTTATATTATTTCACCTGCTGCTCCAGATAACCTTACGAGCTTTAGTGGGATTAAGGTCCAGTGACTTTGCCAGTCAAAGTGCCCGAGAGTCAGTGACTTCCTCTTACAGCCGTTCTTAAGGCATACCAAACATGATAAACTCCTCTTTCCACTTCTTTCAACATATTTTACAGAGCACTACCCAGTTATACGCACTTCTCAGAGTCCTAACAACGGTCTTATCTTTGAAAGTCCAGTGTGGTGGTTTTCTGTTGATTTGTTTAATAAATTGTCTAACCGGCCCCCCCTTGCTGACTTGTAAGCCTCCTTCAGATTAAAGTAGCCAACGCATATTTGCAAAGAATATCCAGACTATTGAAAGTTATGCCCAGGTAAGATATTTTTATATTAAAATATTAAACGTTGTTCTTGTTGCACAAAGACTGATCAGGTTTAGCAACACATGGCACTTTGAAAGGGACATGGGTAGAGGTGTCAGCGCTTAAAAAGCACACAGATGAACTGATCTAGAAAGTGATCACTGTTGGCAAAAATGATAAGCTCCTTTACTTACTACAGTGGAGAAAAATGAATCTTTTACTAAAGGTAGGTGAAGGAGAAGTGATTGGTTGTTCAGGATTGATAAGATGTTGGTATGCGTCCTTTATTTACACCACTTAAAAAAAAAACCAACCTAAAAATCAGAACACAGAGCACGGGCATAAACATGCCCTGGTTGACACACCATTTCAGGACTCAGTGGTGGTCACTGTTGCAATACACTTGTTCAAATGCTTGATAAAAACATCTAGTCATCCAACCACGTGGGAGTAAGTTAATGCACTAGACATGTATACATGGTCAAACTGAGCATCAGAATAAAGAAGAAAGGAGATGTTGAACATGGTACGGTCGTTGGTGTTGGAGGGGCTGATCAGAATTTTAAAACATTGATCTAGCTTTACATATTCTCTAGTCTTACATCAGTAGTTCAGGGTACTAGTGGTGTAATAGAGTGAAGGATATGTTATTGGCACACTTTGGGCTTCAAATATCTGTTACACACCATTCAAACAACAGCCTATGTGAATATTATTGACCATGTCCATCCATTTATGACTACAGTGTAGCCATCTTTTACATGCCATGTCACAAAGCTCAAATTATCTCAAACTGGTTTCTTGAAAATAATGAGTTCACTTTACTCAAATGGAGTCACCAGATTTTAATTCAACAGTGCATATTTGGGATGTGGTGGAACACAAGATTCACATTATAAATGTGCAGCCAAAATCTGCAGAAAACACGTGCTGCTAAGATATAAATGGTTAATAATGTGGAATATTTTCAAAAACAAAGAATGAAAGCAGTTCTGAAAGTGAGAGTATGTTTTATAAACTTTACTTGCTTTTAATTATGCTCATTCTGTCATGGTACTCCAGGGTCCACCTTCGTCCTCTGGCAATGTCAAACCTTTTATTTACAGGTGCATAAAAATAAAACTCAGCCTGTGAAATTATGCACTGATCAGAGAGAAACCTCTCAGTACAATTTACAGTACAATGATATTGATGAAACATCAAAATGCCATTTACCTGTATTTCACTTACATACAGTACACTCAATCCTTAATCATATTTTCGTGTTTTCTGTTTGTATCAGAAGAGTGAAGGCTCTGGCTAAGCAAATACATGGATTTAATATACACACTTGAATTTACCTAAAACAAGTCTTTTCACTTCTTAGTTGTGAAAATATTCAAATCTGTTGATATAATGGTATTGAGAGGGCTAATCACATCAAATTTCATTGATTCACTAATAAAACATTTTTAATTCATTTCTTCCTTTTCCTATTGTGCAACACAGTTGACCTTATTGCTCAAGTTTAAATTTTACCCCTCCATTTATATCATTTAGCAGGCATTCATATCCAGTGTGACATACAACTGATACAATCTAAAAATCTAAGCATTTGTGGTTTAAGGGTCTTGCTCAAGGACCCAGCAGTAGCAGCCTGGCCGAAGTGGGATTAGAACCTATTAGTAAGCCTAACCACTAGGTTACCACAGTTCCCTCCACCACTGGTTTGGCACCTCTGCTTATCCTAGTCATGGTTGTGGGTGGTCTAGAGACCAACCCAAACTTTACAGTGCACAGCCAAGCATGTATGCTCAACAGAGTGCCAGTCCTACTCTGGGCTGAACAAAGTCAGGGGATGTTCCCCCAAATTGCAAAGATAGACCAAGTGGTGGTTTGATTGTCAAAATGGCACAGGACAACCATGGCTGTTTTAGCTTCAAGGTAGGTTTAAGGTTTTAAATGAAGAAAACGTTTGTCTTTTTTTTCCCTATGAGCTTGATGATATGGCGTCAAAGTAAAAAAAAAAATCATCAAGTCAGATGGTGCAGGGTTAAAATGTTCAGGAATGTTACAACAGTCCTCTGTGAACCAGAATTCTGAGATTTGTTTGATCGAGGGAAAACAACACCGCTCACAAAAATTATTTTTTCATTATGGGATTTTTCATTTTTAAATAGCCCCCAATATTTGTGAGCAGTATGTAATTCTACCCATGTCCACCCTCTGTGGTATAGAATTGTACGCGGAGTGAAATCTACAAGTAAATAACACTCCCAGTACTCCCTCCAGCACCACTGTGCCCATGCTTTAGCAAATGCCTATCACTCCACATCAGCAGCGCTATGCATTAAAACCTCTGCACAATTCATTTCACTTTTTATTACTGCCAGCAAAGAGCCTCCACCGCCTGAATTTATGGTGTTTATTCAAATGCGGGCAAATGCAGCCTGAATTATGGCTGTCCATGAAAATATCATTTACTGCTAATCTCCATCCCTCACCCATCATATATATTGGCTGCTTGGATGTATGTGTTTTTTCATCCTGACTCCAGGTGCCAAGGGGGTTAAGACTCCCCACACAGAGAAGCCGGAATTGAGAGAGAATGTGAAAGCAAAGCAAACAAAGAATCAGCCCTTACACAACTAGTGTGTGCATAACACCCTCACACCACATTATTACATACACGTCTTACCCATTTATCTTGCATTGATATTTGACTACTAACTGACAATCAAAATGTTACACGGATTTAATGAATCAAACAATAATCATTTGTCCCCGGTGACTTTGAGCATGTTTTAACACACTGTAACACTGCTGTGTCTGATGCACATCTGGTTCATCACCAAATCAAATAATAAACCTGGTCAGTGGTGGACCTGTGGTGGTCCTTTTCCACTGAAGTATTGAGTGGCAGGATAGGAAATGGGCTACATTTAGTAGCTAAATACATAATTGTCTATATGATTGGTGAAGCTGATATAATGGCCAATGGGTGTGCAGTACTAGGCTTAGGAAAGGTATAATCAGGTACCAGACTGTCAACCAGAAGGAACATTCACTTTAAAATTTTGTATACCGGCATTAATATCGCATGAGCAATGGATTAGGAATTATACCAGAAAATTATAAACATTTTCTGGTTTAAAAATGACCTTTCATTTCTTCAACGTGCTGAATTCAAATATAACAAAGATAGCAGTCATTTGCTTCCAAGTTTCCATGCAATCAGAGTTGTTTTTCCTGTTACATGAATAAATAATTCATTATTTAATAGTTATTCTAAAATATAAAAAAGCACTTGTATTGTTCACCACATGATTAAGAGGAAACTCAAATGTATTTAACTGTACTTTAATGCATTAATTCACACGCCTAAGTGCAAAAAAAAACTACTACAAGTCATTAGACTACATGAAATACTGAAATCAGTAATAGTCTTCTGTGCTCCTTTTTAAGTTTATCTTGTATTGAAGCATCGAATTATAGCAGTATAGCAGGATAGCAGTAGTCTGCAAGCATTGCATCCATTTACCCAGATATTTTCCCATAGCCGCAATTTCCTGGTGAAATCACTCACCAACCATGCTCGTCACTCCACTCCACAGTTTGGTGCGAAGACGTCAAGATACGAGTGCAAGAAATGAATTTTTAAGGACATGTAAGGACAATATTTTTAACCAACACTTTTTAACCAACCAAATTTGTTACCACTGAGTGAAATTTTGCCCATGCAGAGTTTTCCTTGCCATGTACCAAACCATTAAACTCCTCATCCTGCAGAAGCACACAAATCTCAAAACCAATCAGCTTCACCCAACTTTAGGAATTTACAAAGAATATACTGTATGTTTCTGTATTTTTGCAACCATAGAGGCACCATCGATGTTGGTCATTGTTTATGCAAAAGTTACTCCAAAGTTACTTTACCACAGATATAGTACGGGACTAAGATAGCCCAGAAGTTAAGGTAGTAGATTGTCGGCCTGATAGTCTGGGGTTAAAATCCCACCTCTGCCAAGCTGCCACAGCTGGGTCCTTTAGCAAGGCCATCAAAACACATGATGGCTTGAATTGTAAGACTGTATGAGGTGTAAGTCGCTCTGGATAAGGGTGTCTGCTAAATGCCATAAATGTAAATATAGCATAAATTGTCTGTTTTAATAATGCAAATCAGAGGCATTGCTGAATGCTGAACGACGATATAAGTCGAACGGTAAAAATGCTGGTTGGGTGATTAATAGAGGGAGAATGTAAGACTTGTAAGATAATTGAAGGATTGCATTATCTAGCTTTCGTCATTCATTCAGAGGTGATTTCAAAATGTAAACAACATTATCTTTTTCATCAACTCAAAATTGGTCACGTTCAACTCTTTCTATGTCTGAACCACTTTTGCTGTAGACTTTGGTAACAAGTTGTCCTGGCCCAGATACAGCAAAACAGGCCCAAACCATGATATTACCACTAACTTTCACAGATGGGATGCTGTTTATAACTTTAGACATAAAGCTTCTCATTTAAACCAAAAAATTCAATTTAATCCATTTACAGCATGGTTTTTCTGTTGCCTTATGGATTACCAATATGCCACTGGAAAAGTATTGGAAAAGAAGTTTCCAGTCTGATAAGGCAAAACTTGGTCCAGCCCAGTAGTAGCTAGGTGAAATTAATGAAGAGGCCAGGGAGTGTTTTTCTATCTAACATTACCTTGATAAAAATAAATGATTGTTTAAAACAGCTTTTCATATATCAGCTTTACTTTGTTTTACCTCACGAATTATAGACAGCTGAATGACTCTGATGCTAACAGTAAAACAACAATGACCATAACTATGAAGACAGGTGGCTGAGTACTGATGGATGATAATGGCCCTCAGTGCTCTCCCGGTATGTTCTGTACACAATCAGAACAAAACAAAGATGATGTCACAAATGGTGGTACTGCAAAAAGACAGACCCCATGGAGTGCATCCTTTCTCCACACTGACAACAGATATGGAGACATTTAAAAAAAGAATGGAGGAGCAGAAAGCTATAAAAGCAGGATATGGATGGCTGGGCACTGTATAGAGAGAGAACATTATGTTTGAAGGAAACATACAGCATGTTATAACAGTACAAGCCTTTACCTTCACCATATTAATGATTTACTGTATAATCCATAATTCATAAGGTATTAGGAGAATATAGGCAAACATGTGCCTACAAACTTAAGATTCCCCACATGATATAAATGTATATGAACACACTACTCACTTCAAAACCATATGTGCATCTTATTCCTAAATCTATTCAATAATGTCTTGGGGAAACTTAGTTATTAATTAATGTTATAAATACCTAATTTACTTACCAATACTTCTTAATTACAAAACAACTTGTAAACGTTGGCTATTAAAATGTAATTTATTGCATTACCCAAAAGTCTTTCATTTATTGCATCATAGTGATTTCAATTTTTTCATATTTTAAATATCATTACGTTCCTTCATTGCCCCCCCATCTCAGAGTTTACATTCTATACACAAAATTACAAATTTATTTAAAAAAAAAGTGTTTTATAATAACAAAAAAAAACAGAAAATGGGGCCATTGGTGGAGTCCAATAGCAATGTGATTTAGAATGGGTAATCTGAGGCAAGAAAATGGCTGCTAGGCTACTGAAACTCCAACAGACAGGTAATTCGCCGACCCTGCTCCTGCGAGTGATTAAATCTTTTTACTAGATGTCCATACCTCACCCTTCCAGCAGTTACGTTATCATCTGAAATCAAACATCTAAAACTTTTTCTATGTACACAAGGCCTTTTGCTTTCAGATATAGTTAACAAATGTGTAGAAATCTGTGTTAGTGAGCACTTCTCCTTTGCCCAGAGAATCCCTCTACCTCACAGGTATGGCATATCAAGATGCTGATTAGACAGCATGGTTATTGTAGCGGGTACCTTAGCCTGGCCACAATAGTTCACCCTAAAATGTGCAGTTTTATCACACAGCACAATTCCACGGATGTCACTAGTTTTGAGGGAGCGTGCAATTGCCGTGCTGACTGCAGGAATGTCCACCGAAGCTGATGCGCGCGAATTGAATGTTTTACTGCCATAAGCTGTCTCCAAATGTGTTTCAGAGAATTTGACACTACATTTAACTGGCCTAAAAAACGCAGACCATGTGTAACTGCAGCAGCCCAGGCCATATCCAGCATATCCAGGACATCCGTTTGCTGATGTCAACGTTGTGAATCAAGTGGCCCAGGGTGACAGTGGAGTTATGTTATGGGCAACAAACAAGTGCATTTTCTTAATGGCATTCTGAATGAGATACTGTGATGAGATCCTGAGACCCATTCACCCACGACCATCACCTGTGATTTTGTACACAATTCCTGGAAGCTGAAAACATCCCAGGTCTTGCATGGTCAGCATGTTCACCAGACATATCACGTATTGAGCATGCCAGATACCGGCTTGTTTTCTGATCACTGGACGCCTTATTAGAAGTTTGATTTTTAGGGTTGTTGGAAATGTAATGCATGTTATATTTTGGTAAACTTTCATACAATAAACATCTGATCATTATTGTACAGCATTTCTGACTGTTATAGATATTTATGGCTTTACCCGCTGCTGTGAACCTTTGCTTGCCAATAGGGTTACAACTGCGCATAATAATGATAATTACCAGTATAATAACAAATGAGCTAAACAGAAGTAACAGATTAAGTGATAAAGCACTGGGTGTAACTGTGGATGTAAAATGAAAAACAAATTAACATATATGTTTTAACTACTGTAATTGGAATGTAGTAATTAACAGCAATTTTGATTCATGTCCTGCAAGTGATAATGACCAAATCATGTCCAAAATGATGGGCAATAAATTAACACATTTTTAATATACCTATAACAATTGTCTCTAATACATAGAATGGAAAGAGCCTCTGACATCCGTCTTATGATGACCAGGTCATGTGTACTGTAAGTAAAAACACCATCAGTATAAATGGAGAAAAAGCGAGACATAACCATAAATGTGTGAGCATGTTCACCTTTATTTTCTCAATAGCTTCAGAAGGTAGTGAATAGCATATTACCTAGAATGCTGAAAGACAATGCAATGTATGGTTTTCTGGTGTTGTGTTCAGCAAGTGCACCAAATTTGCAATAAACATACCCTTATTTTGACCTCAAGAAGAGGTAGTAGTAAAATTGGTCCATCTACATCTACTGCATGCGTGGGAAAGTTTAAAAAAATAAAAAATAAAAAAAACGTGTAGTGAAGAATACAAAGAGAGTGACAGATAAGAAATTGTCACAGAATGTAAATGTATGCACTCACCTATAGAACTTTGATGTAGTGTGTGGGTGTGAAACAAGAAAGCAGCAATTATCACCACCAAGAGTAGCTAAGAGTTATTTTTATTCAGAAGAGAAATAATTGGTCTTAATATTTAGTTTGTATAACTAAGAAAATTGCATTGTTACATGGCCCAATATAAATATGCATATAAGATTAATAAGAAGCTAAAAAGACCTAAACATTTACGTTAAGTTGGCATAAGACTTAAAACAAATATTCATTCTGTGATTTTTATAAAATCTCAACCCCAAAGGTCTATTCAATAACAAACAAATACATCATTTAGATATCCGTATAACACAAGGCATCCAGGAGGTTGAGGAACTCTTTGAACTCGGAAATGCCTGGTGAGGTGGTGCTACATGCATAAAGGAAAGGGCAACGTGAATGTCCCAGGACATCAGTAGGCACAAAGGGCAGAAAAGCTAATCATTGGGAACTGTTATTACCAACTAAGCTAACAGAAAGGCTATGGTATCCCAGATAGCCACTCCCTTGTCACGCATTCTGAATCTAACAGAACAACTTTTTGTTTATTTGGCTTCTTTAATGTTGTTATCAGCATCAGGGGCCATTGTAGCAACACCCACAAGGTTATATGCATACACAAGTTCATCTCAAGACTAGTCACACACGCACACAGACACGCATGCGCGCACACATCAATGCCAATTCAGAGTAATCAATTAACCTAACATGCATGACTTTGGGAGGAAACCAGAGTACCTGGAGTAAACCCACACAGACACAGAAAGGACCCAGGCTGCTCCACCCTAGGACTGAACCCGTGACCTTCTTGCTGTGAGGCTGCGGTGCTACCCACCCAGCCACCGTGCTACCCTGACCAACTTTGGAATGTGGTAAAATGGCAGATTTGTAAAAGTTTAAAAGTGCATCTAAAAATGTACAAGGACTGTGTTGTGTGATCCACTCATAAGTGCAACACACACGAACACATCACTGTCATTGCAGTGCTGACAATGATCCACCACCCACATAGTACCTGATCTGTTGTGAGCCTGTGGGGGTCTTTATAAAACAAAGCGTAGGGTAAACAATTATTTCTGCAATGTGATCTGAACGGCTGGTGTTGTAAGACTTTGTAATGGGCATGAAAAATGAGATTAATTGACAAAATAACATAGAAGGAAGTGATTCAAACAGCACAAGTGTCCTTTAAGGTTTTGAATCGTACTGGTTTCATTGCATCTCCAAACCTCTCCATGGAAGGAAGTCAGTTTATTACTCTCCAAGATAGAATACTTTCCTTTTAACTGACTTCTAATTATTACCAATATTACCAATGAAAAGAAACACTCTTATATAGCATCCCTGGTGTTTGTGTGTGAATGTTTCAGTCTGTATTTCAAACTGGGGCACATTTCTACATTGGCAACAGTGTTGGGTGTATCGAGATAATCTTAATTACATTTTCCTGTAACTTAACAGTTTCCTGTAAGTAACTTGAGTGAAAAATATTAGTTATACCTAATAACGCACTTCCAACAAACTAGTGTGTGTACAAATGACGTAAACGGGCTCTAAACAGTTAATATATAAATATATATTTATATAAAGATTAAGACTAAGCACATATGCTTTGAATCATCTGAACCAATCTTTATAAATTGTTCAGTTTCACAATGCTAAAAAAATACCACATTTTGGTGACATGTTGGACAGGTTTGTAAATGTATGAAGAAATACAAACAACGATTTGAATCCGAACATGAATGTTTTTATTTCTCAATAAAATGTATTTCTATAGAACATTTGTCTCCATATTTTTAAATGGGCGTCAAATGCAACTGAATCAACCTAGACTAGTCGATTTTATACGACGTATGTCACTGTGTTTATACAAATGAGGCTGATTTCGATATGTATTAAGAGGAATTGAGAATTTTTGAAGACCAGCTTCAAAACTTGAATTTTATTTATTTATGTATTTTTATAAAACAAAGTATGTGCCAAGAAGACAAACTGCCACTGGCTTTGCTAATGCAATGTATTTTTTTTGTTTCACTTTTTTTTTTTTTTTTGCTGGAAATTATTCATCTTTTTTGCCATGGCACATGTCCCCTTATGGACCAGAAGAGAGACAACTTTTATGCCTCTGCATCCTTAGTCTTTTTTGCATTTTTTCTGTCAGTGGTGATTGTCAAAATGATGTCATTTCAGGTGTAGCCCAGCAGTAAAATAAGGATGGTCGCAGTGTCTCTTGACGATGAAGAGATAAGTTTTCTGGAGGAAGATGTTGATAATTCATGCGAAAAAAAGTCATCATTAAATGACCAGTTTCAATCCCAGCACTGGTGTGGAATGTCATTCCTACACTTGCTGCATCAACTTCTTCCGCTCGGTCTCATCCACCTAGAGAGTCTACGACATCTTCTTCAGAGAACCAAGCTCTCTGACAGAAGAAGCAGGCATGCCTTCTTCAGCATCAACAGCCCAAGATGTGCCTCAAACACGAGCAACCAAACGACATGCTGGCACAGCAGACACCTATACTGTTGACATCATCAGCTTCAGAAGCACCAAGCTCTCTGACAAGCAAGCGCACCCTTTTCAGCATGTATAGCTCTCAAACAGAAACAACCAAATGTTGTGTATATGGAAGAAGAGGACAGGCACAAGAAACTGACAAATTTCCAGATGACTGTCATTGACTATGAATATGGGAAAATAACAATAGATGCTGACGAAGAACCAAAACGTATGGTCCCGAAAGGCTTAAAGGACTATTGGTTGACGCCCTTGTACTTTCTAATTGGTACAGATTCATATGGATTTCATACAGATCACTAGAAGTAAAGTAATGAGTAATGGATTACATTGTCGACACGGTAATCAGTACTATGCAGAACACACATTGAATTAAGTAATTAGTACAGCTTCCACGAACACATAAATGGCCAGTCATACCTGTATGAAGGTCAATATGTCCAAAAGGCTTGAACTTTGGTCAGTGAAATGTTAGTGCTATCAAAAGTGCCACCTAAGCCCCTGTACGTGTTAAATGGCTTTAATTAAATCTTCTATTCCAGTTATAAACAGCCTAATATATTTTTGCAGGTATGTTGGGTGTCAGCCAGGCCATGTGTGAGTGCAAACATGATGTAGCTTTATACCAGTTTCCTACCTTTCAGCAGCAATGTACCTAAAAACTACAGTACTAAAGTAAGAAGGCTGGCTTAAGGAAAATCTCCACCCATATGGAAAATCTCTGTCTTTAGACTTGAGACAGATGTGATGCTCAGGACTATCTTGGGGACTCTGGCAGGGATTTTATATTATTGGTAGGTTAGTGAGCAGCTGTAACAGCATGGAACAGCCTTGGTTTCAAATGCATTGGCTAATCCAAGGCATCGGGATGTCAGAAGATGCAGTAAAAAAAAAAGTTACATAATTTTGCAAGCAGCCATCAAATCATGTAGTTGTCCTTGGAAATATTATCTGGCTGAACGCAAGTTTATACTCTATTACTATAGACGTACTGTAAGTGTGACATATACTTTTATGACATTGTTGTTTTTAATAATTGCAGGAAACATTAGCAATAAGTGTATAATTGTGAGAGAGAATGAGATAAACACGAGAGTAACGACACAGTGATGCTTACACATTTGAGATTCCTTCAGATTTTTTTACATTTCTGAATAAATCTGTGACAAAAGTACTTGAACGGTCGCTTTCAGTACCTGGTGCAGCAATAGCTGCAACTAAACGTTTTTGTTAACTATTGAACAGTTCCGCATCAGCTCGTGAGAAATTGTGTTCATTCCTTTGAAAACAGAACAGCTTTAACTTTGAAATAAGAATCAGTGCCCTCATGTCAACTACTCAGAAAGCCATTTCCCAATATTTCTAATAGAATAAGCCACTTAATACTTGGTCATTTCAATATACTAATTTTATTCTTCTTTAACCAGATTTTGATACAATTTAATGTGTGCAAATGGGCTTTTTATGACTGCACGTTGATTCTTACAGGTTACATTTACAGACAAATGTCCTGTCATTTTAGTTTTGAATTTGCTGGTTATTCCAGTAATGGCAAGCCATCCTGACCCAGGTCGAAAAAGAAATCAGCTGCAAACCATGATACTACCACCACAGTTCAAAGATGGCATAAGTCTTTTATGATGAAATGTACAAACTGTGCAACACTCAGAAATTTTTGATTATTTCCCTAAATAAATAACTGACCAAGGACAATATCCGTCTCATTTGTTTAACTGGGGTTCTTTATCTATTTTTAAAGCTTGTTTAAAAATCTGATGATCTCTGTGCTCATATTTATGTAAACATATAGAAAACTTCCACTATCACTGTATAAACAGAGACAAGCACACAGACTATAAATCATATATATGCTTTTATTCTTTAGGCCTCCAATGCAAACTGTGGGTGTACAACATCAGAGCTGCAATTATCTGTGCTATAATCAGCTATTAGATTGTTTGTTTCCAGAAACACCAAGTCTTGGTACTTAGCTTTATAAAACGAAGCTTATAAACTTGCCCTTTTATAAGAAATGTAAACAATTTAATCACAACTGACATAGACCTAGATAAATAATTGTAATGGCTTCAATTAAAAGCTTAATTAAATAGCCATCAGCTGCGCAAACATATTTTAATGCCAAGTTGGCATAGCACAGATTTTTCAGAACATAAGCTCATGGTTTTTGATTGTTTTCTTTATTAATTGTATTTAATGTTACATCAGATTCAATGGCTATATTGATAACAGACACAAGGCTATGTCAACACATTAGTCATACTTCATTTTAAAGTGACCACTCAACCTAATGCATGTCTTTATAATGTGGGAGTAAACCGAAGGACCAAGGGTAAACACACGTGTACAAGATAAGGGCAAGCAAACTACACACAGGCAGAGTCTAGGATCGAGATTGATGCAAGGCGCTCAGAGCCGTGAAGTGATTGTGAGGATCACATGCGCTACCACACCACAACCTATGATATTTATATGGTTGTAATCCCAATAGAGTAATTATAATTGCCAACATATCAAGTCAGTCTTCCCTTTGGTCCAAAACACAGCAAACTGAGGCTGAGGGCTAATGTGCTTGCTTACACACGGTTTGTCCGACACAAGTAGGTTGGTAAGGAACTCCAGTTCCTTTGATAATATTGTTCAGCCGACCATGTTGCAAGCATGGTTGAAACCCATCCATCCATCCATCCATCCATCCATCCATCTTCCACTTAATCCACACAGGGCCGCGGGCCAGCTGGTGACCACCCGGCAACAATCCATCGAAAGGCACAGGCAGAGTCACATACGCCCACAGTCACACAGGCAGGCACCAAGAGACATCAATTACCTTAACACGCATGTCTTTGGACTGTGGGAGGAAACTGGAGTACCCAGAGTAAACCCACACAGACACTGGAAGGACATGCAGAAAGGACCCAGGCCGCTCCACTCTGGGATTGAACTAGGAACCTTCTTGCTGTGAAGCAGCTACCCACCGAGCCGGCCTGCTGCCTTGGTTAAAATCCACCACACAAAATTAGCTTGAAGACTGAAATGTGTGTTGTAACAAGAAAGAATATTGAGACGCGAGTGCTATGAAGATAAAACAGACTACACACTCTGGTGTACGGTTAACCGGTTGCTTTGTATTGATTTCTTCCATTTTCAATTTAGACAATACAACAAAAGTGATTGTGATGTTGAACAATTGCTAGGCTTGTGAACAGAACACAACAGTATTTCATTAATAAAAGAGGATGCAGAAGAAGCACTTTACAAATAAACACACAATAAAAACCCCTCCAGCACAACAGTCGGTGACTTGGTCAGAACATGGAATGGACCCGTTTACAGCAGTGGACACTTTAATTGATTTACTAAAGAGTGATTATGGACTTGAATTCTAATCCTCCAGCTGTTAAAAGTGTGCGTTCATGTTCAGTTTACAACCATACTCAACAGTTCACATCTATCCCTTGAACACATCAGCATGCAGAACTTTTGATTCAGTCCAAGAGGCATGAAAATAAACATTCTGTACAATTGAAGATGAACTTGCTGAAGCAATGGAACCAAGCTAATGACTAGTACAAAAGCTTGGAGAATCTAATTTTGTGTCCGTGCATCAGCCTAATGCATACTTCCCACACCATAAGCATCAAGTGCCTAAAGAAGAGCAGGATTCCCAGCTGGGCTTCATTTCTCATTCTGCACAGCACTCTGTGGGAAAGTCCTTATTAAGGATTCAACAGCAACAAACAGGCAGTCAAGGTGCTGAATCATCTAAAGCACTAAATTAAGAGCTTGCGTACTTACGACTATTTGTTTAAACTTTAATCTTTGCTCATAAATGTGAATATTTGGATAAATAGATCCATGCTAACAGCAAGACATGAGAATAACAAGCAAAGAAAAAAAATAGTGAGCAACCCTTTGCTGTAAATTGTTGTCTCAAGATTTCATCTTAAATCCCAGAAAAATAAGGGAAAATGGCTATTGGTATTAGCATTTAGATATGTCATGTTTTAGAATGACTACAGAGTAAAACCTTTTCACTGTGTCCTGACTGCAGAGGTTTTAGCAGGACAGGACATGTGAGAATCGCCAATATAGTCCCATTGTCAGAGTAGCCTGCCTGAAACATGATTAAAACGTTTACATTAAAGCCCAGTTGGGCAAATTCATTAACACAAAGCTTATTTGTATTAAATGGCATTTAATTTCTATTGTTAAATCTAAAAACGAATTATTAACCTTCATCAAATCTCTTGTTTTGAGAAAAAAGTGAAAGATATAGTACTTATTTTTCACATTTTATTTCTTCTTGTCCCGGTCAGGAACACAGGGGTCATTACTTATTCATAGTTCACTTATGTAAGCATGCCCTCAAAGTCAGTCCACTGCAGATACATAAATTAAGGTGCCATGGTAAATAATTGCAATGTGTGATGCTTTCCATAAATGGAATTCTGCAGTAATCTATGGTACTTGAAGCACATATGAGGTCTTTGCTCTGGACTTTACACTGTGCACATGACCACACACCATGTCCACCCACAAAACTAGCTGGCATGCTCTCTGGCCACACACTTCACAGCATTTTAGCACGCTCAATCATCTCTAGGGGTACATCACCCAGATATTCTATATCTATCATAGTGCCACTAGGATTAAAGGGGATTTAACTTGGATGAAATTGTTGCTTGGCTTGTCACATCATGTATGGACTTCCTTTGATCTGATTGGTCTTCGTGTTTATGCTGTAGCATGGTAGCATACAATTAACAAACCAACAAAACTACATGTGTCGTGTTTCTGAAGTTCATCTGATCTAATATCAAGTCTATCTGATCTAATTTCAGTTACAAGCCAAATCAGGAAAAATTGGGAAAATGCTCTAATGCTCTTTTTTTTTACTTTACATACTTTTAGTAACTAACTTTTATTTTACTGCATACAGTATGAACCAAGATAGGTTATGTATTTTTTCTGGCACTTTCATTTAAATAACAAGTGTATATGTATATATATATATGTGT
>JAYJMA010000011.1:146425-158878 GCA_036873895.1 Parotocinclus cabessadecuia
GATTAACACTGTGACCTTACACAGGACCGAGGCCAGGCACAATGGCCTTTATTTTTAATGCTTTCTTTTATTAGGCCACACTTTTTTATTGTTTGTTTCGCGGATATTTTTCGGATCCACCGCAGCACCAGTGGTTGAAATAAAAAAAAAGAAAAAATATATATATTTTTTAGCTTTTTCCGCCCTCCGGTGGAGAGCCAACCGTTTTCTTCTGTTCATAATTTTTTTTTCCAGATTCACTTTAATTGAATTGCAGGTTAAATACATTTTATTTTTAAATATAAAATGTGTTTTTATTCCTTCCTCCTTCCTTGCATCGATTCCACACAGTCCTCGAGAAATTGAAAAGTGCTGAAAAATAAAGATTTATTTCAGTTTTTTCCCCTCCCTCCTCAGTAGATTCATATTTAGGGGCATCCGAGGAACAAGCGATTAAAAAAAGCGGAACATTTCCCAGCTGATCCGTTTTTAATGCTCTTCCATTTCTCTGATTCTGTCGTTTTTTTCTCTGGATAAGATAATGTGCAAAATGAATAAACGAAAATGCATTACCGTTAAGACACACATGTCGTGTTTTACCTGTGAGGTGATGTGGAGTGTAGAGAGAGTGCTCCCGTTATGATTATAATCTGGAGAACTTTCTATATTCTGTTCTGCATTACCTACATATATGGCCTACAAACCTATACGGTATTCATTTTCTACTCTTTCTATCATAATTCTTCGTTTTCACACATTCACACATTTTTTTTTATAATGGAGCAAACAGGCGTTACTTACTATTTGTACTTTGTATTTTCTAACATGTAAGCGCAATCCCAAACTGAGCAAACCTGGGCTGACAGTGGCAAGGAAAATCCTTAATGGTCCCTAATAAGTAACAAGACGTCCTGCTTGGGTGGCTTAGCTGTTATATTTAAGAATTTAACTTAAGTGACTGCACTAAGACTATAGTAAGCGTCTAAATAAGCAGAAACGGCATTTCTATGACGATATTAAGGCATAGCACGATGATATGATCATAAGAGCAATAGTGACAAAAGATTTTGAAAAAATAACGTGCAAACGTGCATATAGGCACCATTTAGTACGTTTATGCAAATGATTAGGAACTGGAAGCGTTAACATGACAATCGGGCTTGACTGCGGAAATCAAACCACATGAGGCAGCACAAAATTAGGAAGTTCTAACGGTTGGTAGTGCACGGAATTTTCTTTCATAACTGAGAACACCCTTACCCAGAGCGACTTACAATTCATACAGTCCTACAGTCCAAGCCAGGGTGGGTTAAGGGCCTTGCTCAGGGACCCAACTGTGGCCGAGGTGGGATTTGAACCCTGGACCTTCTGGTAGTACAGCATCTTAACCGCTAGGCCACCCCAGTCAGGTTTATACCTTTAATCTGTTATCAAGGAGGATTTCGTGCTCGCTTGCAGTCAGACTCTTGTCATTTCAAGCGAGATATAAATCATTTATAACGCAGAATGTAATTAAACGTAATTAACGCACGGTAAAGTCGTCCATCTGCTTGGGAACCTAAGTTGGATAAAGTCGCCGCCTAGTGGCCACATATAGTCAGTTGCTGCATTATTGAGTCGGGAAATCGGTTATGAAAACTAGTTCGAATCATCTCGATCTTGTGAGTGACTCGTTGTGAGTCATTTATTACGAACTGAGCGTGAGAGGAGACCGGGGACGACTCCCGTGTCCCATCTGTTAAGTGGCAGCAGTAGATTTACGGTGGTGCACGAGACAAACGGATAACCGAGCTGTCGGTTATGACCTTCTCCTAACCCTCTTAAACCACATGAACAACATTACGTTCGAGCTCTTAACAAAGTGATGTTAGTGTTTGCTCTCGGTACGAGCACAGGCGATGCAGATGAGATGAAACACAACAGGAAGTCAGACAAAAAAAAAAACTACGGTGAAAATCTTTAGCATTAGCTTTATTTAACTTAGAGCACATTGTGGTGGCTGGCTTTTAAATGGAAGATCTGGTTTTATGTTCGTACAGAGGTTTTGATGTTGTGCCCACACACACACACACACACACACACACACACACACACACACACACACACACACACACACACAGGTTGAACAATACGGTTAGTGGAACACGGTCATACTCAGGTTTGTTTTTGGCCTCTATTTGAATCGTCTTGTCTGTGTTTGGAATCATACATGGTAAAATCGCACCTCGAGCACACAGGGCGTGTCCTAGTGACTTAGGCACACACTCAGAACCGGTTTTTATGCGCTTTCAGTTTGGTACGGCCTTGCGTAAAGCATCCGGGCTCGATCTACCTCATTTATGCAAAGGTAATTTTTGTTGTTGTTAACGTTTATTATTGTTATAGGCTATAGATGAATATTCATATCTTTGTGGCTTTGATAAGGCTTTGGATGTTGTTTGGATGCACGCTGTCATAAGGTTTTACACAGACAGAAAAACCTTTGAGGTATTTCCTCCTATCTCCTCTGAAACAGGTTTGCTTTCTGTTTTTTTTGTCTAGGATTTACTCTGACTTATTGTGATTTTAGTTTTGCATTTACATTTAGGGCGTTTAGCAGACGCCCTTATCCAGAGCGACTTACAATCCATACGGTCTTACAACCCGAGCCATGGTGGGTTAAGGGCCCTGCTCAGGGACCCCACTGTGGCAGCTTTGGCAGAGGTGGGATTTAAACCCTGGGCCATGACTTTAACCGCTAGGCTACCGCAGTATATATCATGGATACGGCATAAGGACTGATCCGAAACCGGAGAATCAGGTAACGAGGGTTAGTTCATTGTTTAGAAACACAAACTGAACCGAATAAGGACACGCAACCCAAATGACATGCCGATTAAGCATAAACAAAAGCTCTGGTATGAGTATGGTGGTATGTGCCATGGCTCTCGTATAATCTTATTGTGTAATTTTGGTGCCGTCTCCAGCGCGTAGTTACACCAGGGATGCCAAGACATTTGCGGAAGACTGCGTAGTGTTGTGCTATTTAAAGCTCGTCTTTGTGAATTAGGATCGAGTTGTTGTGCGTTTGGCTAATATCCAGCCGGGAGAAGGCGTGTCCGCAGACTTTTGTCCGTGCGCCGTTCGCCGCAGCGCCTCAGGAAACCAAACCTCGACTAATTAGAGGTTGTGAAGCCCATTAAAGATTCAGGTTAAATATAGACAGCTGATTTGTGACGCTGATTACCAGGAGACGGGCCGACCCAAACCGTGTCCCATTTTCACACCAGCCAGTCTAGCTTTGTTTACAGAGCGCTTACGTTTTGTCAAATGGCAGGTCCGCTTGGGAGCCTAACCCGCTGAATAGTGTATAAAGTGTCAAATAATATCCCCCAAACACCGCAGGAGATCATTGTTCAGGCTTAAGGAGCGACGGCGGGTAGATAGAGCAAGCACATGGACGTGGTATTGGGGATTTTCTGTAGACCGGGCTAAAACGGGGTTACGTTATTCCCTATTGTGACTTGTTTTGGCCTTTTAGAGTCTGGACTAATTGGGGATGAACTGGGTGGCGCTTCGGATCCTCCTGGACGGGGTGAACCAGTACTCGACGGGGTTCGGGCGCATCTGGCTGGTGCTGGTCTTCGTGTTCAGGCTGCTGGTCTTCGTGGTGGCAGCGCAGCGCGTCTGGTCCGACGACCTCAAGGAGTTTGTCTGCAACACGCATCAGCCGGGTTGCGCCCACGTCTGCTACGACAGCGTCTTCCCCATCTCCCACATCCGCCTGTGGTCGTTGCAGCTCATCTTCGTCACCTGCCCGTCCCTCCTGGTGGCGGCGCACGTCAAGCTCAGGCAGCAGAAGGACGACAAGTACTCCAAGCTGCACGAGGGCAAACGCATGTACGCCAACCCGGGCAAAAAGAGAGGCGGCCTGTGGTGGACGTACCTGCTCAGCCTTTTCTTCAAAGCGGGGTTCGATGCGGCCTTCCTCTACATCCTGCACCGCATCTACAACGGCTACGACCTGCCACGCCTCGTCAAGTGCTCGCTGGAGCCGTGCCCCAACACGGTGGACTGCTACGTCACACGCGCCACCGAGAAAAAGCTCTTCACGCTGTTTATGGTGGCCACGTCCGCCTTGTGCATCCTCCTGTGCATCTGTGAGATGGTCTATCTGATCGTAAAGAAGATCCGTAAGAAGGTCACGAAGCGAGTCAACGAAAGCGGGTGTCCCGAGCATTGCGACGCTCCGGATGGAGCACGTCCAGGAAAGAAAACCTGGGTCGATCCTACGGCGTCCTGCGAAAACCTGGTACTGATGAAACGCACGGAGGCAGCGATTGAAAAAAAGCGACCTTTAGAGAGTTCAAGGACTAAACTCTGAGTGTAAGTTCTACCGTGCCATGATGTCGTGTGTTATTAAAAGACCGAGCGTCTTGGTTAAGAAACACTTTCGTGGTTGCACAGGATTTACGCAAAAAGGAAGCGGCTTTCTCTTTAAATCAGGGTTCTGGTATTTATTTACTCAAATCTTTTCCTCTGTTTCAAAAGGGAAAAAAAAAGCACGACGACACCTTTTCTGTTTGATACGGGTAGGTGGTTATTAGTGCCGTAACACTGTGATCACTCTCCAATAATGAAGTCAACTTAATAAATAAATAACTGTAACCGAAGATTACGGAGTCGTTACAATAAAAAACAGGTTTTACATAATGAAGTTTTAACAATCTGAATTTTTTAAACCTGATTTTTTTAACCCTGAATTTTCTATAATGGAATTCTCTCTACCTGAACTCTCCAGATCTGCATTTCCACAACTTCAATTTTTACAAGCTGTTTTATTTTTTAATGACCTCAAATTTGTTTTTACCTGATTAAAAAAAAAAAAGACCTGAATCTAAGACTGCGATTCTCTTTAGAGTCAGCAGGTGTCGCCAGAGTGTTCTCGTACTAGTCTTCTGTCACTCAGGCGTGAGTCTGATCCTTATAAGACACGAGTATGAGCTAAAGAGTGACTCCTTTCATTGGTGACCCTCTTAAAGTCTTCTATCCTCCTCTCTCTCTCCATCCAGCCCACGCTGCTTTCAGAACGAAAGCCCTGAAGCATCACCAGGGACCTGGTACACTTTCATTTTTACCTTACATAAGCATCACCTTTCGATCCTTTCTCCCTCCCCTCCCTCGGCACGGCGCGTGCACACGCTCCACGCTCCAAGTGTTTAAACAAAGCAAATGGATTCTGCAGTCGCTAAAGAGGTTCGAGTTAATTTGGCGCTGAGGTAATCTGGGGATGAAGTGCAGGACCGTATCAATTCACTGACCACGGAGCTCGAAAAGCAAAACATCCCACACAGTGAGTCACCCACTCAGGCTCAGCGCCGCCTACACACACACACACACACACACACACACATACCGACACGCAGCCAACATGTTCTGACTCCAGCTGGTAGGGCTCGTCGGAAAACAAAGAGAAGATCTCACAGCTATGGCTTCCCAGAAGATTGGTGGTTCGGTATGCAAAGCAAGACCCCGAGAGAACGTTTGTTCAGACCCTCCCACTTAAAAATTTAGAGCGCCCAATTAACCCAGTGCACGTCTTGTGACGTTTAGCGACGTTTTCTGCTTTTATATGGTCAGGGTGATGGGCACAAGGGTGTACGCGTGCCCTGAATGGGAAGCTGTGGGGAGGATGGGTGATCCCCCTCCCTCAGATAGAGCCAGGCCTGTGTTTTAGGGGTGTAACGATACACTGCTCTCACGATTCGATTCGGTTTACAGTGCTGAGCTCATGTTTCGTTTCTTGACCTGTATTATTTCTTGACTTTTCCTTGGGTAGGTTTCTAAACACGCAAAACAACTCGAAACAGAAGTTTGAAATGAAACGAAGCGGCAACAGTTTGAAATCGAATGCACTTGGGAGCGTGACGTACGACCGCGCCCTCTGGTGCCCACAAAGCGGAATTGCACCTTATCCTACCGCCTTCACTTTACTTTTAACCCTGAATTTTTACAATCTGATTCTTTTTTTTAACCTGAATTTGTCGATCCTAATCCTAAAAAAAAACAAAGAAGGCGTGGCATTTCCACTGGAAGCAGCCAAATACTTTTTATTCCTGAAATGCACCGAATGAAACAAAACAACGAACATTTCCAACGTTTCCCACACCGAAGATTCCAGCTCGTACGGAAACGAGGTCAAGGCTCTTGGATTTTATTTTTTAAAATAAATTAAACGGATGAGACCGGATGATTGTATTGCTTTAAATCTGCAGCAGAGCCGTGTTTCTCGGACCTCGTTAGCCTGACCTCGACCTGAAGGTTAATCTAAAGGGTAGCTGCGGGACACGAGCCGAGAGCCAAAACAAATTAACGGCGGAACCCTGAGAATCGGGGCCGCGCTGCCGGAGGAACAGATGGAAGGAACCATAGCGAGCGCAAAGTGGGTAAGTGCCACGCGAAAACAAAACGCGCCGGCGAATCCCGGACCCTGATAGCACAGAGGCGAGAGGCGAGAGCGCGGGATGATCCGTTCGTGCGGTGTACCGGCGTGCGGCGCGTTATCGTTCGACCTTGTTAAGTGCGAGCTAATTAAGTTTGCCCAAAATAGTCGATTCGGCCACCCACGCGTCCGATACACACGAGACGCCTTGTATTTCTAGGCCATGAGACAGATGGAGAGGGGAGCAAAAAATCCTGTCAGATATTCAGTGCTGGAAAATAGCCGCAGGAGGAAAAAAAAAGAAGATGGATTTAGTTCTGGAGGTTTTACTGACAGCTCAGACACCTGCTCAGGTGATATGATGGATGGACACGGCATAAAAACCCGACTCCTCCCCCGTTACCTGACTGGGACTTCCAGAGTGGCCACCAGAAGGGCACCCTAGAGGCTGAAATTGGCAAACCAAATCCCTGGTGGAATCCACGCCGGGACGGCAGGCTCTGCTAAGGCAGGAGGAGAAATCAGAGTCGTTTCGAAGCACGGCTCGGCCACAGCGAAAACGTCTACAAGCGCTCGACCCCGTCCCTAAATCACATCGATATAAAGCTATAGGAAACCGGCGAGCTCGAGCTCTACAGCCTTTAGTGAGAATCTAGGAGTAGCCAAAGTGCTCGGTTAAATATCTACGGAAGCGATTCACAAGCCGACGAAGTACAAACGCAAACGCGGCCTAAACAACGTGCCCGGCAGTATTACGACTACGAAACGAGACCCTCCACGTCCAAGACCTGTTTCTAATAAGAAGTAAGCGATATTCTAAAACCTGCGATGCCCGCTCGGGTGTTGCTCAGCCCCCTCCCGACTGCCCTGCCAAAGCAGCCCGCTGCGAGTGGTTGCCATGGCGCCATCAGTCCCGTTCTGATCGTTCCTCGCGGAAGAGTCCCCGAAGGACGTCCTGTTCCAGCTCCTCCCAGTGATCCCACTCGCGGTCCGAATCGGACAGGTCTGAATCCCAGTCGCTGTCTCCGACCGTAGAGGGCTGGACGAAGTCGGCCCGGGAGCCGCTGTCCTCTGAATCCGAGTCGCCGTACACGGAGCGCCCTTCCGCAACCAGGAGGTGGCAGTCAGGGGCGGCCAGGTACACGAAGCTGTCGGTGGAGAGGAAGTCGCACTCGTCGGGGTTAGGGCCCGGTTTGGTGAAAGAGATCCGAGGTGCGGCCTCCTTCTGTCCCTTCTGATTTTGAACGTCCTCCACGGCCTTGGGAGCGGGCGGAAGCGAGACGGCGAGGTAAACGAAACTGTCCGTGGCGACAAAAGGGTCCAGGTCTCCACTGTTTAATAAAGTTTCTCTGATCTCCTGCTTTGAGGGGGACAGCGGCAAAGGGACGTCGGCCTTCGAGGGGTACGCAGGGTTGCGCGGTTCTCGTCCAGGGTCCCCTTTTGAGTCCGAGTTTTTGATTTCGACTTTTTTTGAAAGCCTTGTATAGTTTCCTCGACTCTGTTTGGGATTGTTTAAATCCGGTCTAAACGTCTCCGCTCGAGTGAGCGAGTCGACCCTTGCCAAGTCCAAATCGCACACGGATCTGTCCCCGTCGGACGTAACGTCCTCTTTGCTGGTGTGGCTCATGTTTGACATGTAAACCCCACTGGAGTCCGAGTCCAAGGTCAGATTAGAATCCGGTGATCCAGACTGGCCATATTTGCTTCCCCCTGGAATTGCGGCGCTCAGGTCCAGACTGGATGGGACGTTGATTGGATCCGGATGTCCAGCCGGTTGTGTCACAATAATGCCGGTTTTCTCTTTCGGCTGTGAATCAGACAGACATTGGGGTAGATCGTCGAGTTCCGAGTCTATCGAGTCCCCTCGACAAATTTCCTCGAGTTCCATCAGGTCTTCGGATCCCAGCTCCGAGCTTGCGGTGGAATTCGCTTGTGAGCCACAGAAACCCGTCGGGGGATGCAAGAGCGGCCAGCGCCTCAGAGACCCCAAATTCTGCGGGTCGGAATCTTTCCACGTTTCATCCCAGAGCGAGTTGACCATCTCCAGCACGGCCTCCCAGTTCTCCTCGCACTCGGGAGGGGCGTTCTCGGCAGCGTCTTCTTCGGCGTTCTCTTGGACGGGCGGCATGCCGCAGGGACCCGGCACGGCCTCTTCGTGCTCGACGTTTTTAGAAGATTCAGCTTTGCGCTTCTCTCTCTGACGCAAGATCTTCCAGTCCTGCAGGGGGCACTCCTTGAGTTCGTTTTTCCGCAACGACTTACTGAGCTGCCCCTCCACTTTGCCTTGGTGCTCAGGAAACGGAGAGAGGCGTGGCATCGGTTTCTTATCCGAGACGCTCCGGATGAGCAGCGAGGGCAACGGTGGAAGGATGGGAAGGTTGTGAACTGCACCACCCTGTCTGACCGTTCTCCGTCGCCCCACCAGCATTCGCGGCCAAGTCGACTCCATGGACGTTGTGCAGATTTTGGGACTCTTGGAGACCTGGGGTTGCAAAAGGGGTGCGGTGTCATTTTCAGGTTCTGGCGTCGGAGTTTGCTGCTCGGCCAAGGGCTCGGTGACGGCCTCAACGATGGGCTCGACCATGGGCTCTACAATGGGCTCTACAATGGGCTCGACGGGCCTGGGTTTGAAAGTCTCAAAGGTACTTCGTTGTTCTATCACATTGATCTGTCTTTGCTTAAATTCGATCTCTCTAATCTCCTGGACGTCTTGTCCGCACATCAGGGCGCTGACTGATAGCTCTGAGAATGGAGGCCTGGGAGAAGACGGAGTAGGCAAGGACTGCCTGTGGAACTGCTGATGGTAGGGCAGGGGCGACGGGGAGAAGAACACGGATGGCGTGTGGGTGCCGGTGGAGAACGGGGAACCGGAGAAAGGGGAGATCTGCGGCGAGGTCATGCTGTTCGGAAAGAAAGCCACGCCTGGATTTAGGAAGTTCTTCTCAGACGGAGAAAGCTCCAACGGCTCGGGCAACTTCGGGGGTGCCAGGACCTTCCAAGAGTGCCGACAAAGGCTGTCCCTCTTGCCGCTGTCCTGGTGGGGATGCCTCTTGTTCACCGATCCGCCAGGAGCCGAAGAACACGAGACGCTTGGAGACGCCGACCTGGCAAACCCTCCCGACCTCAGCTCGTCGTCGGCCAGCTTCAGCGAGTCGAAGATGAACCTCTCGTCCAGTCTCCTCCCGGTGAGAAGCACCGAAGACCTGGTGTCGAAGGCGTCGCCGCCCAGGGAACCGTTGCTGGAGAAATCGGTCTCTCGACCTCTCCGGGACCCGAGCGTGCTGTGGGCGGAGCCGTGGTCGATCTGCTCGTTGATGCACATCGTGTCGTAGATGGAGCGCTGAGGGACATAGCCGTCCTCGTTGTAGCCTTCCCGGTCGCTTTTCTTCGAGCAGCAAGGGCTGCGGCGGCTCAGTGCTTTGCCCATGGCCGCTTACAGACGTCCAACGGATTCTGCTTCAAGTCAAGTTCCCCCGTCGGGTCATATCCTGGACCCCTAAAAGTGTCCGAGCGCTAACAGGAGGCTTGAAGTTTTCAGTCTGAGGGAGCTGTCTCTCTACATGACGTCTTCTTGAAATAAATCTCTAGTCAAATGCAAGAACCGGTCGAGTCTGAGCAATAAACTTACAACGCAATCTCTCGCAATTCACCATCTGCTCCGTCCACACGCTCCTCAGGCTCGTACGTCCAAAAATAAAAGAGCGAACGAATCAAAACTCACAGCTCTCGCTGCCCGGCGCCTACTTCGCTCAACTTTAAGCGAGAGGCGCAGAAAACGGCTTCCCAAATCCTCCAGGATTAAATCCAGGATACGGTCCTGTGTGAAGGAGGAACGCTGACGGTTTGACGACCGGCCTCCAACACCGGCGTCAGCTCTCGCTCTGTCTCTAGCTCCCTCCTTTCGCTCTCTCTCTCTCTCTCTCTCTCTCTCTCTCTCGCTCTGACTCCCCTCCCCTCCCCTCCCGATGCTGCTTCAGGGCCTTTCGCAGTTATCAGGACACTTTCTGCTTCACGTCAGGACCTAATAACTTCAGCCTGCACCAGGGAAATCAGTTTAAATCTGTTTCAATTAGGACTGCTTTCACAAAAGGGTCTCGCCGTGCCAGCGTCGACGGGAGGACCTAACGTTGTTCTTGCCGTCGTTCCCCCCCAAAAAAATAAGCCAGCTGGCCTTCATTCAAGCCCTCCTCCGCACCCCCTACACGCTCCCTCAGCCGACAGCCCACGCGCTCCAGTTCAGGTTCAGAGTTCTCCACCGACAGCTTGCAGGGTCCGAGAGGGAGGAGGGCAAGTCGTTAAGTGTTCGCACCGCCCCGAAACGTCGCCGTTCTTACCCGTCGTCTGAAAACCTGCAGAATCTGTCACGCCGTTCCAGAGAAAGCCCTCGACTCGGTTACCATGGCAGCACATGACAACTGGCCTTGCATCGCAGGCTCGGGATGGATCTGTGCAAACATCTCCACGATCCCGTGGATTAACGCGTGGAGGCCACGCCGTCCCGCAGAGTGTCCCAGGCGTGCTCACGGGCCGCCCCCCCATTATTTATTCTACTCGATATTTCAATAATCTGCTCTTAATTAAGCAGTATTTACACTAGTCCTACTCTGATGTGCTTTTTTTTTTTTTTTAAACAATTTTTTCTCATGAATATTTGTTCACGGTAATACTTTACTGTCTCTGCTTCGTCCCGCTTTGCTTTCAGAGGACAAGGTTTGCGTTTAAAGAGCGATCCTGCATCGCCTGTTCTGGAAGCTAGCCTTTCTAAAACCGGACCCTTTCCCTCTTGGTTGTGTGCAGCCAGCGAGTCACGTAAAATCGCTCCCCTGGCCAAAAAACGGGCACCACTCAGGCCTAGGGGAGGCAACGTTTTTAACAGCACTACACAGCCACGCAAAGGTCAACACAAAGGGGTTTATTACTTTTTCTTTTTATAAGTCATTAAACAAAACAAGAAAAAAAACCACGGGGCGCCGTTACCTGTAGTACGAGAGGCCATTGGGGACAGAAAGTCTTAAACGTGTTTAAAAAAAGGTCGCGGAAACGTTGACATCTTTTCACTTTGTGACCCTGTCAGGGTCCAGCGTCTATCCTGGGCCAGTACGGGCCAGTACTAAGGGACCGGGAGATCATCTAGTCCTCCCTCAGGCATGTGTGAACCTGGGCACAACTTAATTGTCCAATGTCAAATTATCCAACGTTGATTTATTCACCTGTAACTGTAGTGTATCTCGGTCTCACACACACACACACACACACACACACACACACACACACACACACACACACACACACACACACAGGCGTGTTTTCGGGGACGTTCGTGTTTGAATTGAACGAAAGGGACAACAGAGCACTAAGCATTTAATCGCTAAATCATGCATGGGTCCGATCGTAACGTGTTATTATGCAAAAACAAAGGAAAAAAAATGGGCGCGGTCCTTAATGGCAGGGCCGTTTTAGAGCCCCCGTGGGGTGTGGTCGCCCGATTAGTCACGCATCACTGTGTCTCTGAAAGCTTCAGGCGCGTTATCTTCGTCTGAGGAGCTCTGCTGCTGCTGCTGCTGCTGCTGTTCTACTTGTTCTTGTTCTTGTTGTTCTTCTTCATCTTCTTGCTGCTGCCTGGGTTCCGAATGGGCGTCCCGGACGAGCAGGATGCGTGCCAGCATGCTGTCCATGATGTCGCCCTCTAGAGGCTGGGTGGAGTACCATATGTCGCTGTCCAGTTGGGACGAGCTGTCGGGTTGTAGGTAGAACAGGTCCGGACTGGACATGACCGATTTGGGACTGAGGAGGCAAAACATCAGAGAAAATAAAGATCCGTTTTCCTGCTCGACATGATACCGCACACTGTAACCATAGCAACATCGCCTGGCACCGAACTTGCCTTTTAGTGTGTTTTGTCCAAATTAGTCCGGCAGCCCAGTGTGTGCTCAGTGTGTGTGTGTGTGTGTGTGTGTGTGTGTGTGTGTGTGTGTGTGTGTGTGTGTTCTCACCACATAGAGACGTAGAACTCGTACAGGCGAAAGGGGCACCGTGACGGATCTTCACTGTTC
>JAYJMA010000011.1:169230-181026 GCA_036873895.1 Parotocinclus cabessadecuia
GTGTGTGTGTGTGTGTGTGTGTGTGTGTGTGTGTGTGTGTGTGTGTGTGTGTGTGTGTGTGTGTGTGTGTTGCTTAGACACCGGGTGGTATGATCCACAGTCACAGTTTTAACTCGAGAGCATATTTTTTCGACAATCCGAGACGCTATGACAGCGATGACGATCTTTCCAGGAGCATCAGCTCTAGAGGAGAACGAGGCAGGTTGGTACACACACACACACAGACACACACACACACAGAGTAGAATTGAATGAATATAAGCTTATTTAACCTGTCTGTCCTGTCCTAGCTCCCATTCTTCAGCGTCTCAGCCGAGCTCCAGTTGGTACGGCTCCATCCAGAAGACGGGGAGCTTCACGTACGCCGGATCGTTCTCTGGTTCCCGTGCCTCCACCACCCCGCTCCTCATGTCCTCCGGCAACGTCCAGACCAGCCAGCATCATAACTACTACTCCACCCCGCAGGAGTGCGGCTGTGCCCCTCAGGGTTACTACATCACCCCTCCGAACTGACCCAGTTCTCAGATGAGGTTCCAAACCTTTAGGACCAAGACGGTCAGCTGGTGCTGCTTCTACTAATTCCTCGTATGAGCGTTGCTCCTTTCAGTTCCTTTCTAACCTTGGCGAGATAATGTCCTGATTTCTCACTGCTCGTAAGTTCTCGTAAGCAATTTTCCCCAAACAGGTATTGCCATTGAGCAAAGGTGGGACCGACGCTGAGAAAGTTGCACAGTTTGCACGTGTAGAATTTTATCCGAACAAAGTGTGAGCGTTTGAGAATTAACGGAACTAACCTCACCGATCAATGTACAAAGGTGTATCTGGAGGATTGCACGCCGTATCCAAAAGTTTGCTTGTTATCAAGCTGTACCTTCAACGGCTTTAGCTTTAGCCCAGATTAAGTGAGCACAGTAAGTCATAAACAGTACATTTCTCTAACTGTGAGGCCAAAAATGTAGTGTAAACCACTTATTCAGTTGTACTGAAATAAGAGGTGTCCTCAAACTTTTGGCTATATAATCTAAATGTAGACAATGAGCCAAATCACTGCCTGAACTCTTGTGGCTACCAGTTTAGCACAGTCCAAGCTGCAGCGGTAATCGTAACCTAATTAAACTCCAGCAGCACTACTGTGTCTGACCCACTCATATCGGCAAAACATCCACAATCCAAGTAGTGCCTGATCTTTGGGGGTCCTATAAGGGTCCTGACTGTATAGAATATAGAGAATAGAATCAAAGGGATTAACAAGTAATCTAAAGAAACATGGTGTACCCTCTGTATGTGTAGAACTACAAAATCTTTCGCTATGGTAACTTATCAAATGAACAGTGAGCGTAGAAACAAGTAGGTAAACCTAATAAAGTGAATAGTCAGTGTAAATGTAGCGTTGGGTCTTCATATTGGAGCTGTTACTGTGCTAAAACTTTTTTAACTGTACTGAAAGCTCCAGCTTCTTAGTTTTTCCTCTGCTTAACGCTGTTAATCTATTTTGACCTTTTAAAAACACGTTTCTACATGAACCTGGCCTGAAACCTAACACTTGCTTACGCTTAGCGTTAGCTTAGCATAGCCCGCGTTAGCTCGCTACGTGTAGATGTATGCTAACGTTAAAATGGCTTTACTTGAATTAACGCTGGTTGATGCTAGACGAGTTCATCAAATAAGTATTTTGTGAAAGAAAGCTTGGCATATGTGAAGTGCTGGACTGGGTTCAGTTTAAAACAAGTCTCATAGAGATGTGTGCAAAAGTTTAGACACCCCATTTGTTTCTTAGTATTAGAGAGAGCTGGTGTGCTTTTATCTGTGTTTTTTGATAACCGTGTGCCAAACAGCATCAGAAATGATAAGTATAATGTTATCGCAAGGCTAAACTGGTAGCCATAAGCCCTCCTTACTTTTAGCACCTTAAAATAAACTTTAAATGTGACCCAAAACATTTCTTGGCCGCTCTGCTCTACAAGGAACGCTGTGTAATCAAAATTCCTAGCTAAGCTCCAAGCCTGGTTTGTTCTCGTTCCTGTTTTGATGTCCAATGTGTGATTTGGGAACATTTCTTAACAATCAGCGGTTAAAAGCAATCGTCGTACCATGCCTCGTCACTTTACTGTTATGAAGTCTTCACTTTTTAAAAGTTTCTAGTTCAGCATATATATTTTTAAGATTTTCTCTATATTGTGAATGTTAGAAAAGGGTGGGTATAATCACAGAGACTCGGTCGTAGCTCCGAAAAAGCTCTGAAAAGCTGAAATGTTTTGGCAGGTTGTTTGGTTTTATGGTTAACCTGCTGTTTGATGGTCCGGTTCCAGTTCTGTGATTATCCAGAAAGCCTTTGTCATTTCTGTTATCTGTTTCTGTTCATGGCCAATGAATGTAATATATTTGTTCTTATTAATAGTTCATAACACGAGCACTACCAAGAAATTTGAATAAAACATAACTGCACTGTTTTCGAAACCCGAGCCTGGTCTGCTTTCACTGCAGCTGATGTTGAGCAAAGTCTTATTGCCAAAGCGTTGTTTCAAGGGAACGGTGCTGCCTTGTATATATACACAGGCTTTTCATTTTTAATCTTACAAAGTGCTAGAATATAATGAAATTCATGTCCCTCACTCACTTCTCGTTCACAACGGCAGACATCTCGTCTGACAATAACACCGTTCCGCCAGTTCTAGATCCTCCGTCCAGCCAGTGTTTGTGTTTCTGGGACTTGGCTGAACTCTGTGCCGAGTTTAAAGAGGGTAAATCTGATTGGGTGCAGACAGAGCTGTCCAAATCACAGACACTGACCCTAATTCTGTTCATTCTGGATTACCTGCGGTATTCGGGTTAAGTTCTGACAAACAGTGATCCCTTTGAGTCCAAGGCTAGGAACATTCACCAGCACACTCACGTTGGTCTGTGTGTAGTGGAAGTGAGCTCTTTTTAAAAGCAAGTTTTAAATCCTGCAGGAGTCCCTAATAAAAGTCTAAGGCAGATTTATAAGTGTGAGACCAGAATGCTAAATTTTTACCCTGCAGTTCTTGTCATTGGGGTTCCACAGCTATCCTGAAACCCTGTCTTTTGTTCTTGGGCACTGCCAGTCATTGTTTTGTGAGTAGCACTGGCACTCAAACCCAGGTGCCATGTATTATATTGTATTATTTTTTTCCATATTCATTTATACAAGGAAATAGAGAAAGAGACAGTCAAGCAACTCTAGGTACAGTTTTTATTTACTGAAAATCTTAGCTTTGGGCAATTCTTAAAGTTAGGAAAAACACTTATTTGGTCCTCTGTACTTTGTAAAACATTTATCAGTGGTCATTAAGCTGTATTTAATATGAAAGTGCTCGTTTTTAAAAGGTGCTTCTGTCGTTATTTATGCCGGAACCACTGGTGCTTCCACAAAGTCGGATGGAGCTCACCGGCTGACCTCCGATAAGAGTTTGCGGAAGTTCTCCAGCTCCCTGATGCTGGTTGAGACTCTGGAACATAAATTAAAAGATAAACAGATCGAATTCGGTCAAAACCATCGCATAAACTACCTGAGTCTGAGGCTCTGTACCTCCCGAACGCATTGAAGAGGGAGACGGTCTCCTGCCGGCTGAGCTGGAACGATGGTTTGGTGCTGGTGGATTGAGGAAGAGCTTCTATTTGTTTTTCGGAGAACAGGATCTTTAGAGCCGTACCTAAACCCTGGGTCTGTATCAGAAATGCAGCGTGTATGGATATACGTCTTGTTCACATCACTTCGGATGTCCTCCGTGTACCAAAGAACACTGTACCTGCAGTTTGCCCCAGAGTCTGCACTTGTAGCATCCTACACAGTCCATAATCCTGGAGATGTTCCGAAACGTCATTTTGAAGTCGTCCTAGACGTAAAGGTGGGAGATAACGTTCGAATAAGGCACTTTGGGATGTATTCGTGTTCTCGTGCGCTGTGTTAAAGGGTAAACGGACCTTCATCTTAGACGCTTCTTTCGTATCGCCGGCGAACAGTGTGGTTTCGTCAAAGTGCAGCGGGAAAGACCTGACAATTCAAATCACAACCTGGAACAGCATTCGTAGCGAATATGGCTACAGACGTAGCTCCTTTAGATGAAGTTTTATGCCGTTACTGGATGTTATAGTTCCTTTATGAGGTTAATCATTTATACTTGGCCGTCTGGAGGAGCTCTAACAGCAGCTCTTTATTCTCCCCGTCTTGCTCTGGCAGGCCCGTGTACAGCCGGACCGAGGGTCGCTGGAAGAACGGAAGGACTTTAGCCAGAGCGCGGAGCTCGATCAGGTACAGGAAATAGAGGTTCCTCAGGCGCTTCGGCCCTTCCCCTTTTGTCAGCTCCTCGTCGAATCGGAGCTGGAACTCGGTCACGTTCGGACCCCACTTCCTCTCAAACCAGTTATCTGATCAAATCAGACAGACATGAATCGGATACATGAGGCGACGTGCGATCAGAATGTGGGGAAACGGGACGAAAGTCACAGTTCAGTTTCCTTAACTCGAGACTTCCTTAAGCCTTTTCTTAAGAAGCGGTATTCCTGAAAACCTTACTTAACCTTACTAAAGCACAGTGTGAGATTTGACAAGGTAAAGATCGGAATTTAAGGCAGGTACGTTTAACTTCAGGTACTGGGAACATCATCCTGTTTTTTTGGACCTCACAACGATCGGAATTTCCAACCAGGATTGTTTTCCTTTGGGCTTTTTCTTCCACCACCGTGGCTTTCTTGTTTGCAAAACTTTCAAAGCCTGGTCCGATGGTTTCCTTAAACCATCTTTAATCATTGAACTTGATCACGTAAATAACGGTAAATACGAATTCAAAAGGCGTCCCGTTGTTTTCAGGATTGCATTGAAAGAACACGATGAACTATTTTTGAAAGTTTCTGCTCAAGAAATCGTTCTTGAACGTGCGAAAACACAAATTGCAGCGCCCCCTGCTGACCAGGCCAAGCCCTGTCCTCTATCTGCCTATGAAAGTGCCAAGACGAAATTTTGCAGCAATTTGACACTCCTGTAACTCATGAATGAGGGAATTGACCTTTATTTAACACTTCTTCTTGTGCTTGTGCTTCAGCTTACGGCACAGCCGCTTAGAGCTGCAGACCTTACATCAACTCTCCTGATGAACGGATAAATGTTTGATCAGGACGTCGCCGTGACTCACCGTCCAGCAGGTACCTGGCGCTCAGGTGTACGTTGATGCTGGCGTGCAGTCCCGAGACGAGCCTGAAGAACGCCCGCTTCTCCACGCACAGACCTGGAGCGGCAAAAAGAATAAACAAGTCAGGCTACCGAACCAAAATTCTCAAATAACAAAACGTGCGAAGGATGCTGCTCACCCTCCAGCCACCTGTGGAAGCCCTTTCCTGGGATGCCAAAAAAAAAAAAAAGGTTCAAATCCATCAAACTGGAGCAACGAGAGGGACCCTGGAGGAGCGATCCTTACCTTCGGCGTCTCCTGAAAAAACAAAAGGCGTCCTTAAATCGACCCGAGGTGGCAGGACGCTCTTTATTTTACGTTCCGCGCTGAAAGGCGCACGCACACTCACCGCCGCTGGATAGCAGAGGGTTCAGCGGACGTTTAACCGTGTACGGTCTTGAAAACAAATCGTCCACACGAATGCAGCACTCGAAAGGGACAAACTGAACGCTCTTATTAAAAGGCTTTAATGGCTTTAAATCCGGTTCTTACTTGAAGCAGTTCTCTTCGTAGATGCTGTTCCAGATCTGCCACGCCTCCGGACCTTTATACCCCGTGTATCTCTCAGGGTTCAGGAGCAGGTCAACGTACTGAGCGTCCGGAGAATCCTCATCTGAGAGGGTTAAGGTTATTTGCACAATTTTTCGTGACCGTTTTTTCTTAAGAAAGATGAGAAAACACACATTTAAGACCTTTTTTCCCCTCTTAAAACACTGTCCTGAATGCAGTATTATTATTATTATTATTATTGGCACTGATTATACGCCGCCGTGCAAAAGTCTGAGGCCACCATTCAATTCAGTTGCACCTACTGCTCACATATTGCATATTGCTATATGGGATTCGTCCCTCCATAATCCGCTTTTCCACTGATCTCTGTTTGATCTTAGCCTTTCCACCCTGTTCCCCGTCCCAAAAAGCCGTTTCTCGCCCCCTACCCTTCCCAACACACGAGTACAAGGCGTTTTTGTAAATGCAGCGTACGCACGTTCTGCGTTTTCCGGATCGTAACTCACCATCGCGCGTGCAGAAGCGGTCGGCCTCGTCGTCGTGCCGGTTCCACTCGACCAGAGCCTGTCGGGTTTCGTCGCTGCGCAACAAACGACAAAAGCGGGACAAGCGATAAGCCGGGACTCACAACGCACACGCACACACACAGAAGCTGGGTTACCTCAGAGAGTTATTGACTGCTCCGAGCTTCTCTGCCTTTTCACACTCGTCCGTGTGTAGCGTGGCCTCTGAGGAATACTGTTCTCACACACACACACACACACACACACACACACACACACACACACACAGAGCCTCAGATACGGCATGTACGGCCACCAATCTGCTGCGTTATCTCACGGTTTGTACCTTGTAGCTGCTTGATTTAAGGCCCTCAGGAACTTCACTCTGTAAGGAACACACAAAAAAAAAACAAAAATCTGGGCGGGACACGACACGAGCTTTTATATAAACCGTCACTCGGGGACACGGTGGACCGTGTGGACCGAGCGTGCAGGTTTTTTCCGCTGTAACAGTGACCTCTGCTGGTCGTTGGAAGCGACGCCGCGAGCCCTAAAAATTTCGCCATCTTTTTATTTAGTTGTGTATCCATAAGGTCACTAACCGGAGCGCAGGGCTGAACGGCGCAGTCTCTCAACCCACACTGGCCGCTGTCGGTCCAGAAGGGACACGGGTTCTTCAGATTCACCTGCAGAGAGAATCCTCTTAATTCACGACCATCGTTTTTGATTGCGTTCCCATTTAACGCCGCTAACCTTATAGAACCTGAAATAGTCGGTCGAGAGGAGTCGTTGGAGTTTGGGGAAGAATTTCGCGTTGTTAAAGTCATCGATCGTTTCCACATCGCAGGCGCAGTCGTCGAGGCTCCCAGTAACCTTACGTTCAATTCGTTCGAAGAGCAAATAAAAAACATTTTAGCATCACAGCAGCTTTAATTACATGCTGAGTGTAGACAAATGACTAAACGATATAGGTTTACTGGAACTATGTAGACGCAACGATGTTGTGTAAATAACTTTTTTTTTTTTTTTTATCAGTTTTATACTTACTTTGCAGAAACACCTTTGTTCGGCGGAAGAGCCCAAACTCTCTGACAGCAGCCCCGAGCAAGACAACACGCAAAAACTAAAATATAGCAACAATAATCTCATTTTAACATTTCACAGGCAAACGCTATCAGGAGAATTAAACCCAACAGGTTACTAAACTCATAATGGGTGCCTTTAAATGTGTGGCTACGTCCCAAATAGCACCTTGCTCCCTACTTACTAGACACTACACAGTGTACACCTTACACGATACAAGCCTAACTTTTCCTTTTTGAACTCCTTTTAAAAGGGAATTGTGGTAATTCTTTAAGTTCGATCCAACACATGTAGTACTTCTTTTTTTTTTTTTTTTTTTTTAAAGGCTACTCGCACTATCTAGTGTACTTTGTAGTAAACGGAGTGCGGTTTCAGACATGCAGTACACACTCACACCTTTAGTCACGTCCTGCTTCCTACGTACGTGAAAGACGTGACTTTGATCCAAACAGATAACTGGTGAGCACAAAGTGCACTAGGTAGTGTTCAGAAGATGTGGCGTTACACCCTACGTAGTGCACTTATATAGGGAACGTTGAGGTATTTGCGAGTCCGTTATTCCCAAACGAGTATGCTGAACTGGCTAGTAAATTCACACAGAAAAGGTACCGCGAGTAACTGATTACGCTTATTTATCCGAATCTAATTCATTTCCTTTAAAAAATGTCCCCTCTAAACCGTTTTCTGTTGTGTCCTTTATTTGTTTTGCCAGTTTGGCGAGTACGAAATCGCCGTCGCGTGCGCATGCTCAATTCGTCTCGTAGCAACGGCAACAACGGGGTCTGACAGGTTGTCCGGAAAGTGCAAATCGTTAAAGAAATGGCGTCATTGTAAAGAATTAACATAAAAAATTGGGACCCGGTCTACGTTTTGATCGGGGAAGATAACTAGAAGCCCTCGAAACAAGGCGCAAGGCATGTGGTGCTGCAGTAGCTATGATTTTACACAAGAGAGAAACGCCGTTGCCTAGGCACTAATTAATCAGCTAATTAGTGCTTATAGCGTATTATGATCGTTATTATCGCTTTGTGTGTCATTTCCCAGGTGAAAATAAACGTATTTTACGTTTTTAGTGTTAGTTTGAGCGAAATCGAGATGTAATTAGGCTGCTTTGCCACTGGATGGCGCACGGACTGCAGCTTTCATGTAAGTACCTTTAACTCGAGAGCATCAGTTGTAATGTTAGTTTTGTTTGTAGTGTATGTTTTTTTTTAACCATATACCTTTATTTTATTTTATTTTTTAAAAAATGTGCTTCAGCTTTAAAGACACGCGAGTAGGATCCGTTTTGATTGATAATTAGAATAAATTAAAATAAATGATTATTATTACTCAATAACGTGCATCCTTTACTAGTTGAACTTGGAGAAATAAGAGTCTGTTGTGTTTCTGGTTGTGCAAAACAATATTTTAGTGTAAGCAGAACCGTCAATTAACGCTTTTAATGAACACTAGACTATAGTAAGGGGGAACACGATGCTTTTTGCGCCTCCTGTTGGAAGGAATTGGTAACTACGCCATCGTTTGTCCGATCCAAAACGCGAATGGTTTTATTTAACGCATTGAAAAAGCGTTTTTTTTCCCCCGGCTGTTTTTGTGAAACATTAAGGCCTCGACTTGTTGGAAATGGGATTTGTGTGTGCACGAGTACGCACACCCGGTTCTCCCAGTCCATCCCGAGGTCCTAAAGGAAAGAAAACGTTCGAAAAACACACGCCGGCTTTTTGCAATCCAAACCGTTTGTTTGTGGTGGATCAAAGCGAGCGGGCTGATGGTCGGTGGTCTCAGACGGGGCAGGCAGGGCAGTGCGTGCTCTGTTCCTGTAAGTCCACTCTCTATTTTTGTGCTCGCCTGTGCTGCCAAGCCCCTGACGTAATGCTCCGTGTTAATGATTCGCATGTGGGAAGCATAAGCAATGCTGAGTCTCTCCTCTGGACTTGAGGGAGAAGCAGCTCGAGCAATGCTGAGCCCGTAACGAAGCTCTGGACTGGCCCGGGGACAACGAGACACCAAGAGACCCAATCCTAAGCCGCCGGACGGAGCTCAAGAGGCCATGCTTGGTCCCCGGAGCGGAGCTTGAGGCTGGGTTGTATGGTATGGACTTGGAAAACTTGGTCCGACATGGCCAAACCCTGAGCGAGTTGGGGCTTCGCTCCAACTTTGAACCCCTCCTATGCAACCGGACCTCGGCGTGAGTATTTCTGGACGTCGGATCGAGTCTCTGGTCAGCTCTGGACTCTCGTTGGACGGCCGGGTGTGTGGAATGCGTGTTTTTACGGCTCCGTGTAGGAAATTATAGGCATTTCTGAAGGCATTTCTCAGGACTCAGCAGCTTTTGGTGGGGAGTAGGCAGGATCCAGCCAGTCGGATTCTCAGGAAATAAACGGGTAAGCGTTTTTCCCCTCTTTCCAGCTCACGACGAGGTAAAAGACGGGCTCGTGCGGTGAACAAACCAAAAAAAAAAAACCGACCCGGGGCCGAACCAAATATAATCCGGGGTAGGTTCGGATATGGCGGTTCCTCTGTTTGTTTGGAGCTAAAATAAACAGGTTATGATGCAGACCAGACACTATTTCGGGCTCTGGTTTACTAAGAGCTTATTTCTCAACAGCATGCTCGTGCTCTTCATTTAAAGAAGGACCGGGGGTTAAGCGATGTGGCTTTAATGATGTGGCTATTAATTAGTCAGATTGATTGACTAACATTGGGAGCAGGTTTATCATTATGGCCGATACGATTGATCCCAGTTTTGGTGTCGCGTCGTGGAGTTGAACTGGGTTAGCCAGAAAGATTGATCTCGTGCTTTCTCCACTGCATCGGCGTCTCAAGCTCAGGCTTAATCAAAGGCGAGCGTTTGCAAAGTTCTGGCACGGTTCATCGTTCCACTTCGATCGCGATTTAAGACTGGGTAGCGCCCAGCCGCTTGGATTGGACCTTGGAAGGGGGTGTAAGGAAATCTTGAGCGCAGGGAATAGCGAGCAAGGGGCCGGTTCGGACACAGCTCGGGAGTGGTAGGCCCGAGATTTGACTTGGACAGCGGAATCTTGGACACTCGACTCGACTCGACTCGGACTTTGGACTCCTAGCCCATGGACTCGACTCCAGAAGCTCCTCCAGCTGAGGGCAGCTCGCTTTACTCTCATAGTGGTCCTTTAACGTCTCCTACCACGACCACATCCCCCTGTTAAAAGGAAGAGGAGGTCTGATAACGGGGTGATCCCCCTCTGACCGCCCCTCCCTCGGCGTGTGTAACGCAGCCCGTTTGTGTTTCTGTTCTGCCCGATCCTGAAAGGAAAGGAAAACACGTCGGCGGAAAGACCGAACGACATTCTTGGAAGTCAGTGTTCCAATCGTGAAGCGGAATGATCTCCAGATGCCGGTTTATTCCGGTTTGCTCTCCTCCCGGTTCAGGAACATGTTTGCTGAATGTTTTTTTTTTTTTTTTTTGTTCGAAAGGCCTGCCTGGTGAAGCTCTGGTTATTTTTACCCCGGTGCTAATAATGTAGAACTGTATATGCCACCCTGTTATGATGGGATTAGATGTGGATATCTGGCTGGAAACGTTGAACCAGGAATGTTTGCATGCCTGTGTTTAGGAAGATGCCAGGCTCCACACTGGCATGCCAAGTCTGGAGCGCCGGGCCAGAGTCTACAATCAGAATCGCCGATCTGTGAGCGCGTAGGAAAGCCGCTCCGGGCCGAGGAGCGCGCCGATAATCTCGGTATCGCAGTAATAACAGGCTCGCCGCGTTATGATAAAAAAGGTTCAGGGATCGAGCCGGCGCTCCGATGCCGTTCCTGTCCGATCGGTCGAGGTTTGCATGACTAAATCGAGGACGACAATGAAATGTTTCGATTTAAAAAATCCAAATTAAGCCCAGCCCTCTGAAAGGTTAAAGAGGTTGAAGAGTGGACCGACCGACCTAAGCGTTTCCTCGTCTTTGCAGATAAGGGTGGGCGCCATGCGCCGTGACGCGGAGTAACGCCGGCCCGGAACGCCCCGACAAACCAAACTTCACGCCCCCGGCATGACCGGACGCCACGCGAGCCTTCAGTGACCTCGCTGGGCCTCACCCGCAGTGCCGGAGCCCGTTATCGGACCGCTCGCGACGTGACTCGCTTGACCGGACCGGCCTCTCTGATCGAACCCAAGGCGCCCCTGCTGAAGCCCGGCCCACCGGACCATGATGTTTCGTGACCAGGTGGGCGTCCTGGCCAGCTGGTTTAAGGGCTGGAACGAGTGTGAGCAGACCGTGGCCTTGCTGTCCCTGCTGAAGCGGGTCAGTCGGACCCAGGCCCGGTTCCTACAGCTCTGTCTGGAGCACTCACTGGCCGAGTGCACGGAGCTACACGTCCTGGAGGTCGAAGCCAACAACCCAGGTGAAAGCAGGAACGTCTTTATTTACTCTCAGCAGGGTCTGTCTCTGTGTGTCTGTGTGTCTCTGTGTGTCTGTCTGTCTCTGTGTGTCTGTCTGTCTCTGTGTGTCTGTCTGTCTCTGTGTGTCTGTCTGTCT
>JAYJMA010000011.1:198749-225765 GCA_036873895.1 Parotocinclus cabessadecuia
TAGAGAATTTTCACTTTTGGCTTGATTGAACATAAAAAAAAAAAAAAAAAAAAGGTTTTTTTCTTTTCTTTGTTTCATTTTCAAATTTGCACACATTTTGGGGTTGTTTTTTTTTTTAGCACCTCGAAATCCCTCAAAGACGTAAAAATATAATAATTTGCACTGTGCCTGTTTGTTTGTCTATTTGTTTATTTTTTTTCAGGAAAAGCATTTATAAAAGAGCAAACATGACCCCCCCACCCCCCGAAAAAAGAACGCAAACAAAAAAACAAAATAAAACTTGATTGGGTAGAAGAAAAATACAAGTAGAAAGAAAATTGATTGGGGAGAAAAAAAAATACAGAAAAATAAAAAAAGGAGGAAAAAGAGGGAAAGAAACAAAGAAAAAAAAAAAGAAAAAACAGAAAGGACGCCGTCAAGGAAGAAAGAATGACAAAGAAAAAAGAACAAAGGCAAAAAGAATTGATGGGGGGGGGAAAGTAAGCAGATAAGACGAAAGAGGAGAACGAAAGAAAGAAAAAAAAAAAAGAAGGAATATATCCAAAAGGAGAAACAAATGCAAACAGAAAAAATAACCTGTGAATTTTTTAACTGTAGTAAAAAATATATACAAAATGATATATAATATTATATATGAAAATAACAACATTTTAATAAATATAAAAATGCACCGAATTTATAACCAAACAAAAGCTGCCGAACACGAGACGGGGTTTAAAGCGACTTCTCACCAAAGTATGAGTTTGATTATTTTTCTACACAATTCCACTCGTATAATTAAAGACGTTACGACGTATTATTTCCGGGGATAACGCGATCGGATCCTCACCTACGATCTTTTCCTGGTAGCCCTTGGTGAAGAACTGCATGGCCGTGGCCGCCCTGTGCGGCGTCTTCAGCAGACCTTGTCTCTGTGGATCTTCTCCCAGAGCCCTCAGGATGCTGCTGTACGCCGCCACGATGCCGGGGAGGTTCATCTCGTTGTCCTCTACGCTTCGGGTGCGGTCCTCTCTGAAGCTCTCCGAGGCCACCGAACACGGCGGGCGAGGGGCGCTGCTGGTGCCGTTGATGGCCTTCTCGCTTTTGGGCGCCTCTTTGGGAACGCCGTTCCACTTGGGCATCTTCTCCATGCCGTCCAAAAGTCCGTTCAGAGCGGCGTCGTGGCTGGACGAGGCTGCAGGTTCCCTCAGCTTGGATCGATCCATTGCTCTGCTCACGTCCTACAACAGCTATGTAAATGTAAAGATTGCTGCATTAGAATAGTGTTTAATGCTATAAGAACCCCATCACTTATATAAACGCACACAGATTTAGGAATTCCAGGAACTGTAATACAAACAAAACAGGTTTTAAATAACGTACAGTTTATCAGTAAAATCGAGCACTAATCCGTAGTTTAAAGGCCCAGCCTTTACTTTCATAACTTTATCAGTGATTTACATTCTGGTCATCCAGCTTCTGAAAGCCGGCGAACCATGATTTTTTTTTTTTTAAATAATAATATTTTATTGTACGCTTGCAATGGTATACCTTGATCGGTGATTGCTAAGCTTTACGATATAAAAACATTTATTTCACTGGGTACTTTCCTTAGGGAAAACGTTGCTAATTGTCTGTGATTATTCAAGACTATTTTGGACAACACCTATAGAAAAAAGAGGAAAAATGGGCAAACAAATACATAATTTCTCTTTGAATATAATTTAAGATTTTAGATATGAATTTATCCATTTGTCAATTAATATTTAACGAACACCTAAATTTGGAGACGATATCCATACAATCGCACATGACCATTTTAAAAATCTACTGTTTTATGACTGTTTAAAAGTACTGCACTATTGATTGTACGAGCAACTGTTGCTATTAAACGTGCGACTGAACGTCGTGTCCTTTCCCTTATTTCTATTTTCTTATTTAAAAATGATCTCCACCAGTATTAAACTCTTTTTTTTTTAAAGTGACAAAAAGTGTAGAATCGATTACCGGCTCGAGCTCGTCCTCAGGTAGTCTTCTCTCAGCTGGTTTCTCTCAGAAGGCTCCGCGGTCAGCTTTATAGCTGTATGCTAATCCCGACAACGCCATTGGTCGACCAGATCTAAACGTCACGCTCGGGCCGGATCTCAAATCAGCTCGGTGACTAAACAGAGTGCACTGCGTAGTCTGTAAAGGTCACCTGACCGAAGGCGCAAAGGCAGGACGGAACGATGCATTTAGGATTGCACCGCTCTGACGGACCTTTTAAGCGGGAGACTGGTTTTTAACTCCCTATTATAACTCCTTAAGTTATGTTTTGTTTTACGAGTTTTTTTTAGTTCAGGAGGGACGAAAATGGGTTTAAAGACGAAAAAAATGGCACACTTTTATTAAATTTCGGCTACAAATACATCACAGGAATATACACAAGCTTGATGGCAGGGCAATCCTACTCAAACGAGCATAAGCGATTCCCAAATCAGACCCCGTGGCCGCTGGATGTGCAAACGTCAGTCAGAGTGTTATCAGGACCCAAATTTGGAGCGTTAGTTCTTGCTGAAGGCGAAGGCCGAGAGCTTAGCGGAAGGGTCCAAGGGTTTTTTCTTTTTGGCGCCGCTCTCGCTCGCCTCCACCTGCCCGTCCGCTCCCCTGTTCTCGTCGTCGTCGTCTCGCTTTCTTTTCTTCAGATCCGCACCGTCTCCAGACGAAGCCTTCGCCTTTTCGGTCCACGCCTGAGAACGGGAGATACGGACGGCGAAATGTCAGGAGGGCAGTTGTGAGGGGAGAAGAGAAGGAGATAAGTCTGAGGGACAGATCACAGAGGGGCAGCGTTCCATGTTTCTGTCTTTAGGGAGTCGGAATGAGTGTTTAGAAATCATTTCTAGTTTCTCCACCAGTCACCGGTCAGGGACCTTGCTCGAGGGGCCCCGACCGTGGCTCTAACGCTCTATACGATTTCAAAACATGACTGCAGGGATTCTGTCATTTATGCTTTCTAATAACTATCATTATTTTCCTCCTCCTCCTCCTCCTCCTCACGTCTCGCAGCCAAAAGGGCTGACGCTTCTTACCAAGTTCCAATGAATGCGCAAGGGCCATGCTCAAGGGTCCGACAGCCACGGGACGGGTTTGCATGTCCAAATCGAGCCGCTCTGTATTTACACACAATTCGTTCGCACTGGAGCCTTTAACGGGTGGTTTAAACATCACGCCTGATCAAAGCGCTACTGGCAGAGCGGCTCGAGCGGGGCCAGATGCGCTCGTTTCCCGTATGCTGCGATTAGTCACCCAGCACGGCTCGCTTCCACACACGCTCTGTTCATTCAGGCCTGCGTCACGCTCAGCACTGCATTAACATAACATCAATCAGTGCGTCCCAGAGCACCCCACCACCACCACCACCACCCACCCTTCTCCAGCCACGTTTCCACAGCGACGGCGCGTCTTGTATCCTGCCCTTATGAGTAGCGGTTAGGACCGACGCTTGCACTCAAAAGGTGCGAGTGTCGCCAACGGTCGTGGCCACGACTACCCCAACTCGCCGCAATTCCACCAGTTCTTCTCTAGGGGGCAAAAAAAAAAAAAAAAAGTTCCTACGACCTAGCCCTAAGAGCAAGTTCAGTCTGGCACAAACTTGTGACGTTAGGTGGAGGACTATGGACTTAACTAGGAAAGTGTGTAGCGACTTCTAAAGGATTTAGGATTAGGATTAAGAGGGTTCTTGGGTTTTACCTTTTAATGATCAGGGCTATTGTTTATTCAGACCTGAATGCAACTTTTTCCATCGCTAAACTCTGGAGCTGAACAAAAGCTTACCAGCCTCTCGTCGGCCGAGAGCCCCCGGAAGCGCCCCATGGCCTCTTTGATGATCTCCAACTCCTCCAGGTCGGGATGATCGGCGAGGAGGCTCTTCCTGTTCTCCTCCAGCCACAGCTGGAAGCCGGTCTTCGGTCTGACAACGGAAAGCTCAGGGTCAACTTCAGAAACGTGGTTAACCCTTGACCGAGTGCTATTTTGCCTCTACCGGCACCTTTCATTTCCTCATTACGGTTACAAAGGGGGATTGAGACGACCTTGGGAGAATGTTACTCTTTTTATTTGAGTTTTTACAGCGACAAACATTTACTTGTATGTAACCTGAGGGGAGAGTAAACAAACGCGCGCACACACACACACACACACACACACACACACACACACACACACACACACACACCCTTCCAATTCCACCCTAACCGCCACCACCCGTTCTGCCCGTCTTGGAACGACCTTAAATCTTTTTTTTAACTTAACCCCAGGTACCTGCTCTCCGCCTCATCCTTGGGACCTTTCGTAGGTTTCTCTGCGTTGGGTTTCTCCGCCTCTCTCTCCTCACGCTTTCTGGCAGCTCCTTTAGAGCCGCTCATCTGCAGCAGGGTGGCCTGAGCCTGACATTTCACCAAACAAACAAATGCATTTAATGTTTATTTTTTTTCCCCCTCAGCACGCCACATTGCAGAACGGAATCCAACAGTTACAACGTTTCTGCTCGTACCTTGGAACGTGGTTTAGGAGCCAGAGGCTTCAGCACGGGGGATTTGGATGACGCCGTGGATTTGCGGCTCGATGCGGTCATGGTGTCCAACACGTTAACGCCTCGTGGCAGTGCTGCCGGAGAACCCGGGCGCTTCCCGGGGCCACTGACCTACAGAGGGCGGAACCAGTCAGCTCAGTCTCTAGTATGTTTATATTAAACCAATCAGAACTGAGATATTAATGTCCTTTTTCCTTACTTTTAAATAATTCCTTTCTCAAAGGGCACTTTTAAATAAGGGGTACCAGAACCTCCATGGTTAAGTTACTCTAAATGCGCCTAATTTGAATGCGTACATCTCCGAGAATCTCACCTTAAACGGGTTGACCCGACCTTCTTTACACACTGCGGGGGAGAGAAGGAGAAAAAAATAAAAATAAATTAGCACCTTTAACAAAACGGCTTCATAACTCAATATAATCTTTCTTCGAACCTGATCGTGGCGACAGTTTCTTGGGCGATCTCGCCGCTTTTCCGAACGGATTCGAACCTGCAGATTAGAAAAGCGCAAAGCAGAACCAAACGCCAGGTTTAACGGCCAGATTTCACGCCATCGATATTTGCTTTACAGTAATACAATGATCTAAAAGGCCAATCCCAAGTTGAGCAAGCCCAGGGCGACAGTGGTAAGGAAAAACTCCCCAAAATGGTAGGAAGAAACCTTGGGAGGAACCAAGACTTTACAGTTACGTTACAGCTTTAGGTGTCATGATAAACAAACAGAACGTGTGTTCGGTACACACCACAAGGTAAGGGAGGAACTTTAAACATATTGCAATGTTCTAATTTTGCCTCTACTGGCACCTTCCATCAGTATGAAGCTCCGCTTTGGGGATTCGTTAACAATGATTTTACTATTTATATATACACAATCTTACACACCGTTACACTAGGATTTACCCTGGACACGGACACGCACGTACAGAGAAAACTCACGTTGCTTTCTGATCTCTGCCCCGTCATCCTCTTCCATCGGTTCGTCCTGCGCCTCTTCCTCAACCCCGTCCTCATCCTGCTCTTCCTGGGCAGCTCTGCCGGAGAGTCCGGACACCCTGCTGGACCTGCAGTCAGCACCGAAAAGACACGACGTTCCACCTGGTAGGGGATTCAAATCCCTGATCGGCCAGCACCTTTAACAAGCAGGTTTACCTTGCCATGTTGTGACAGAGCACGTCCTCTTGTTCCTCGGCTTCGTCCCGAATCTGTGCGGCCTTCTCCAGGGCGAGCTCGTTGAGCCTCTGCGCCAGGAGCATGCGCCCGGAACGTGAGGCGTAGCGGATAGCGAGGGTCACCACGCTCTGGGTCATCATCTCGGCCAGCTCCACGCAGCGGAACTCGCGCTCCAGCTTACACGACAGCTAGGCTCGGAAAGAAACGGGACGAAAATAAGCCGTTACCAAACGGCGCCCAGTGCGCCCCCCCCAATCCCGTCAGTCCTGTAGTTTCACGACTCACTGCGAACATCTTCATCAGGAGCTCCTGCTGCTCCTTCTCCTGCTGCCTCTGAGCCTCCTCGTCGATCTCGTAGCCGCTGGATGCCAGGAAGCCGAAGTGGTTACGGAACAGCGTCGAGCGCCAGTACTGCTCCTGGGGACGCGGGAGGCACAGGCGCAGGGTCGGTTAACGAGCCCACGCTGGGTAGCTCATTACACGTTTTGGCATTTAAAAAAAAAATAAAAAAAACATTTTAAAAGGCGGCACTCGCACGAAAGGGCACAAACCGAACAACACACACCTCCATCTGGCCCTTCTCCGTGCTGGTCTGGCAGAAGGGCAGCTGAAAAGGCAGGATGGCCACGGCTGGGCGAGGGAGCGTCGGAGGGAAAACGGATCCTTTACACGGGATACACCTGCGCAGCACGGGTAAGCGTGAACGCAAGTTCCTACCCTGGTTTATCTTAACGACACTGTACTCCAATTAACCGAGGGGACACGCAACGCTCAGAAAACGATCCGCACCACAAACACGGAGGCCTGACACGCGCATCGACCGTTTCTCTCACCTGAGCTGCTGTGGATTCTCGTGGACGCCGACCACCCAGTAATGATCAGACCTGCTCTTGCAGCTCTCTCTCGTGTTGCACACCGGCGTCCAGGTGTTTCCCAGAGAGCGGTTCAGCATGCGCACCACGCCCTCCGAGTCAACGCTGCACGGCGTCCCTGGGTCACGCAAACACACACACAAACACACACACACACACACGCTCGACGTCATCACGAAATCGACTGGGCAGCAGGGCACAGAGAAGTGCCACTCACCCTCGGCGCTGAAGCCGAGCCACGCCAGGTGGGATTTGCGGGAGATCGGCAGGGGCTCGCCGTGAACGATCTGCTTCTTTCTGTGCCCGAGCTGGAGCAGCTGCACCCCCAGAGCCTGGTCGCCATCGAACCCAGTACCTAAAGGGTAACAGGGATTGCATGAATAACCTTTATAGGTACTGATGGGCATTGTGGGCGCCGTGGTTTAATACTACGCTCTCCGTACCCCTGAGATAAACCATGAGCAGCTGCTCCCCATGTCCGGACATGCACACGATGGGTCCGGGCAGGCTGAAGATCTCTCTCTGGACGCCACCGACGGTGAACAGGCGGACCAGCCCGGCGCTCGTGGCCACCGCCGCCCAGCCTTGGCCCAGACACAGCGCCCTCGCGTCCTCGCCCTTCGGCAGGTCCACCAGCCACTCCTTGTTGGTGTCCCACGAGGAGAAGTGCAGACACTGGAGCTTGCTGTGCACAAACACCGTCAAAGCCACCATCCCGGGGTCACGACCGGCGCCATGTCAGCGCTGACCTCGACTCACCTGGCCAGCTCGTCGGTGCCTTCGCAGGCCAGCAGGACGGCCTCCTGGGAGACGTCGGCCATGACGTGGCCCAGCGTGTTGGTCAGGTGCATGGCGTGGTGGACGGCCGTGTCGTGGAACTCCACGTCGATGGCGTTGTCCTGCTCGTCGTCGTAGCTGCGCACGATGCCCACCGAGTTCCACACCTGTACGCACGGTCACGGTCGGTGCAGGGAGCTTAGTGGATTACTAAAATGCTCTTAGATAAACATTAAAACGTCCATCCAGGCACACTGAGCTCTATCATCGTCGGCTTTATTCCAGCACGGATTTACTTTAATCGTAATTATTTTACGCTATGCCTGTTGCTCCTCCTATAAGCTCTCAGGATGGCAGGATGAGCTGTTCTGCCCGGCAACCTTGCTCTGATTGGTCAGCCTGACTTTAACGCGGCCCAACAAAGTAGATAAAAGAAAGATGCTAATAATAAATACTAACTATTAATAACAAAAAAAAACCCTCCTTACCATAAATCTGTGCATGAGGTGAGTCGGTGTGGATCCAGGCTGAAACGCTCTCTGTGGAGCAGTGGGCATCGGACCGTCGTAAATCGGTCGGGGCACCGCCGTGGCCACCGGTGCATGAGAAACATCGCTCTGGGCATCAGGATCAGCCAAGTTATCCACCTTTACCGAGCCCGTATCTGAAAGGGAAGCTCAGGTCAGAACACAGTCTGGGTCAAGCACACTTTTACGCAACGAGTCCAACCTCGAGAGTTCTCGTCGTCATCCAGAACGTTCGCCCTGCTCCGCGGTTTGCCGGTGGCCGGCACCAGATCGTCGTCTTCCTCGTCAGCTGCCAAAACGCTCCGGCACTCATCCAGCAGGCCTCCGTCATCATCCTCGTCGAACAGATCATCATATCCGTTCTGTTCTTTAGCACCCTACACACACACACACACACACACGCACACACGTCTCTAATCTGGCTTTCACATCTCTCTCACACACACACACACACACACACGTAACAGGAGACCAGACCTTGTCCTGTGCGCTCTTGGTGGTAGCGGTGGAAGACGAGGAAGACGCACACACTCCGTCCAGCAGACCGAGGCAGCCATCAACGTCCGTGTAAGCTACCTGGCCTCCAGAGGGATGCCAGGCCATGCCACACACGGTGTACCCTTTCTCATGCTTCTGTCTGAGAGAGCGTCAGCCACTTATTTCCATACACGGTCAAAACTAACAGACTACAAGACAGAGCAGAAACTGAGAATATGGAAACAGATCTTGACCTGTCTGTGCACAGCTTGGATTCGACATCCCAGACGGTAAGGATGCCCCCCACTGTACCCGCTGCCAGGAACTGCCCACACGGAGACCAAACCACCACGTTGATGAACTGCAGAATCAGAACAAAACCTTCAAACCTTATTATTAGTTCTCAATCACTTTGATTAATTACAAGGAATTTTATCCAAATATCAAATTTACGTCTATAACGCTATTTTTTTTTTTCAATTTTATTTTGCATTGGAGCGTCGTCTCAACGCAAATAACAGAATCAAAAATAATAAATATTTAACGAGAATCAGCAAAGCGAATGACCCTGCTCGGGGCGTAGACTTAAGTAAAAATTAATTTTTTATTCATTTATAATAACGTATAAAATAAAACAGAACAACACGAGACATGAGAAATAAAACCGAGAGAACCTAAATTTGAGCAAAGAGGAAAAAACGAAAATTAATTATACACTATACTATAAACTATACTATAAACTATACTATATAAATTAATAATACTTGAAAAAGACAAAAGGAAAATCTCATTCGAATAAATAAAAATACTTTATTTACACTTAACACTTTATCATTACTTAATTATTTTATTGGTTATTTATAATCACATTATTGTTCTTGCATCCATTTTATTTATTATTAATATTTTGTTTAGGAGTAGTATTATTTTTTTTAATTCATATCATTATTTGTCAGCAGCGCGTATAAAGGAGAAAAAAAAAAATTAGAATAAACAGAGAAGAAAAGCATAATCAAAAAATTAAAATAAAAAATTAAGAAAAACCAAGATTAATGATAAAATTGCAAGAAAACACAAAAGGTTCTATAATTTAAAAAAAAGAGCATAAATTAAAAACACAACATAAAAAAAAATTAAAATAAAGAATACCACAATACAGAAACCAAAAAATAAACAATTAATAAATAACTTTTTTTTTTTTTTTTAAATAATTAAATAAATATATAAATAAATGTACTGACCTGGGTGAGCAGATCATCGGAGAGAGTGCCAACATGTGCCCAGGAGTCTCTCTCATACAGCTGTACTGTGGTGCCTACCGGAACCGCCAGTAGCTACACACACACACACACACACACACACACACACACGTTACCCACCCTGCATAACAAATGTGTCGCCTTCGCGGGTAAACAAACACAAGTAAACAAGTGAAACCCGCCCACACCTCGCCCGTGCGCGGCTGCCATGCCAGTCTGCACAGAGCCCTGGCGTTTGTGACGTCGCTCGACTTCTCCAGGACCTTCCAATTCACCAGCTGAGTCTGTAAAGGAAAATCCTTTCAGCTCGAGCACTTCGTACACGGAGCCGGCGTTTTTGAACGTCATTAAAAACGCTCACCTGCTCCCCAATGGCCCACACCGCCACTGAACCGTCACAGCTGGACGAGGCCTGCGGACATATTACAGAGAGGTCACAGCACAGACGGGGTTGCAGGCAGACGTGTTCTGGGAGTTTGTCTTTGACTTACGAGATACTGGTCGGTCGGGTCGAAGGCTACGCTGAGAACGGGGGCGTCATGACCGCGCAGGGTCTTCTGCTGACTGCTGTCACTCACCTCGATGACCTTAATCATAAAATCACTGAGAGGAAACAGACAGAAGGTGACGCTTCGTCTCCTCTACGTACAGAAAGAGGAATTAAACCTGCTCGGATCGATAGACGGGGTGGAGGGGGGCACGGAAAACAGGCGGATCAATGGCCTCTCGTTCCCCATTTAAAAATCTATACTTCCGACAACTGAGCACTTAGTGCGAACATGACGACTGGTAAACAATCACCATTTCCTCCCTGTCCCAACAGATACCGGGAGAAACAAAAACGTCCCGGACCCAATTACCTGGAGCCGGCTGCCACCCGGGTGCCGGCGGCGTTGAAGGCGACGTGGTTGGCGTTGGTGGTGAAGCGGGTCAGGATGCCGTCGGGATCTCCGTCAGGAAACGTGTGGATCTGCACCGTGTTGTTGGAGACGGCTGTAACCAGCTTCCCCGCCTACGGGAAAAGGTTCCGAAACACAATACCGGAGAGCAAGGCGTAAAAAGACGAAGAGGAGATGTATTTAAAAACTTTAAAAACGCACGAGGAAACAAATAAACTGAACGGAGAACGTACCCTCAGAGCTACAGAATAAACCTTCTCTCCCACGCTTATGGATTTCGGATCGTCGTCGTCCAAGCTTTCCCACACCCGCACGTCTCCATCGCTTCCGCACGTAACGATGCAACTGCAGGAAAGCACCCAGGACGACTTACAAATAGGGAAAATATTCACGGGAGCCAACAGTGCCAGCTTGGCAAAAGCTGCCACGGGTCACCACATGGACACCACCAATAAACCAGCCCTGGTCATGAGGATCCACCACTTAACATAGTACCCGAGTCCCAGTGGCTGAAGATGTGTCCCAGTTAAACCGGACCAGCTGGAGCCTCTGGTCCAAAGCCTTGCTCACCTGCCACGTTCGTCGAAGCAGACCTCCGTGTGGCCCTCTGAGTGACCGTAACGCATCGGCTTCCTCTCACAGGGCATCGTTGGTCCTCCTTGGTTCTCACGCTACAAAAACACGTACGACTGTCAAACCGTTCATTTTACACAGGGTAACTTTCTAATATACGTACGTAATTTACGTACAGACCACACATACAATGGTGAATAACTGCGCGAATGTCTTATTCTTTTTTTTTACGTATCCCACAGCAGCGTTTCCGTTACATTTTAAATTTGAACCCACCGGCCAAAGGCTCGAAAGACTTTAAAACCGCTTCAGGCGTTGTATTAACCCAGCAGCTTTTAGGGTGGCCATTTAAAGCAATAAACGAACTAAATCTACTCAAAGCCTTATAAAATACAAAAGCTATAAGGTCGTTAACGCTAATAAGTTTATTTCACTCACCTCAGTAGTGGCGCCAATGGCGAAACAAGAGCTGAGAGGATTGTTTTTCCCGCGCTCAAGCCGATGAGGTCATTTAAAAGAAGGCGTGACTACAGCTCAGCTCGCTTTTCTATTGGACCAAACATGGCCGTTCGGTGACACCCACTTTTACATGGACGACACTAGAATAAAAGTCCAGAGCCTCCTGTTAAAACGCACGAATTATGGCGTAAAGGTCACATTTCGTAAATTTTCGTTAAAATTCGACCACTCACAGCAAGGAAACTTGAAAAGAACCTAAGATATTTAGAGCCTAAATATGCCTAAACACCGCGAGTCATATACTGCATTATCTTTTCTGTGTACGAATTGTTTATTCTGTTCATTTGTTCATTTAAAACAAAACAGTACAGCAATTATATTATAAATATTAACATGGGCATTAATTTGGGAATGAGGATGCAGGACGCCAGGTCGCCTCTGCAAGAGCCCTCACAAATCCCAACGTGAAAAGTAAATAAGTATTTGGACAGAAATGACACATGATTTATTTGGGGTTCCGGATCTTCCTGGGCTCTTTAAAGCATATAATACAGACCTAAGCAGTCTTTGATCACACAGCTACTCTGTTTAATGACGTAAAATGTTTTAAGACGTTCCTATTTATTTGACATGTCACTCACTTCTTGAGAGCTCTGTCTCCCATTTGAGTTGCATTTATTTCCATTAATAAGGGCCACACGTCTGCCCGTGAAAGCCTATGTAGACTATAAATCCAATAGCATAGGACACCCGACACTGAGTAGCCCTCCGTGGAGAGACACAGAGAGTACGTTTCCGCTTTTGTTCCCCCCTCCCAAAAAGGCAACCTGATATGAGGAGCAGGAAGCAGCAACGGACCGTGCCAGATATAAGATGGCCATGAAATTCAATATAAACCACAGAGATGCACAGGACGGAACGGGAGAAAACAGTCTCTTAAGGGAAAAATCCATTTTAAATTTCAAATAGCTAAATAGATCGTGAGGTCTGTCTAGTTGTCGGGCTCTTAAGCAAGACCCTCAACTCTCTGTTAAGGACAGTGCGGTAAACACAATTGTAAATGTTTTGTACACTTGGTATGCTGGCCAGCACTGGAACTAGCAAGGCTGTGCTTGTTTACCAGCCAAACGTGTGAACCTAAAGTTATGATTTGTGGTCGTTATGTCCTGTTTACACTGTCACACTGCCTTTATACGGTCTAAATAAATATCAGCAAGTCAAATGGCCTCAGGGATTGGCTAGCGTTGATGCAGCATTGTGGTAACACAAGACAATTCACACACATCATTGTGGTCAGTACTCGTGTTTATTTAATGCAAACGATAAGCTACGAGAGATTATTCAGAAGTTAAAAGGTCACTGAATGACTATTTGGATTGTTTATATGACCTAAGATGATACAGTGCGTCGTATGGTACAAAAGAGAGATGTTATAAAGCCCTTAAAGTTTGTTTTAATGCTGTATGATATGATTAAGATGCTTCGATGTCCTTTTTTGTGTATATATCCACAAAGCAGTACGCACATGGTATAAATATAATATCAACATGATACTTTACAATCTATTTTTGATGGGGTACAAGTGCAAATTTGCGTGTACAAAAGACAGTCTGGCTTTCATGGCGTGAATTTTAGGACGGTGACGACCAGTGGTGTTTTTCCAGAAGGGTTATCGCACGGCCAGACACTAGCCACCTTTTACGTACGTGCCTCATAAGGCTTAAAGTCGAGGAAGACGCTTTTTCCCGGAGTACGTTTCGATACCCGGGTGCTTATCGGTCCTTCAAAAAACAATGTTAGCCATCACTATGAAATCGTTGCATAGTTGCAGGCCCCGTCGCATTTGAAGTGGTATTGCCTGAGGTAGTCCCTAAGAGTAAGGGGTAGAGGTAGCGTGTCGATCCCCTGATACGTCGTGGAGCTGCAGATCAGCGCCCTGCACAGGTGCTGCAAGGAAAACGGGAAGTTCCTGGGCAGCGGGCGAGACAAAAGCGGCTCAAAGAACAGGCAGGTAGCCGGGTCGCTGTAGTGCTTGAGCAGACCCGTGACGCTCGCGTCTCTGTACATGCACGGGTCGCGGCAGTCGAAGCTGAAGCGCTTGCCGCTCTGCTCTATGCGGGCGTGCAGAGAGCGACTGTAGCGCCTGAAGCTAACCGAGAACAGGTACTCGTCCTGGGCAGAGTCTCGCAGCAGAAAGGTGCCTTAGGGTTGGCATTCCAGGAGCTGTTCGGCCTCGAAGCGATTGAGGACACCCCAGTAGCAGGGGCTGTTGTTGATCTGGATGAGATCGGGCACCAGGATGTGGTCGGCGTGGGCGCAACATTGTCGAGATCCGGGAATAAACGAGCCGTCCCAGGCATCCAAGCTGGAAGCGGCGCTGGAACCGACTTCCTCCCAGGAGATAAAAGACGACGGCGACGAAGACGGGCGCTTGTGATCGGCCTCTAGGGCCGACATGGCGTTCGGGTGCGCGCCGTGCTTCTTCAGGAGGTGCCAGCACTTGTCCTCCAGAAGCTCGGAGACGTGAATCTTACGCTTGGACCACAGGAGCACCGAAAAGGGTCGCGGCCCGCTCTGGTTATGGTTATGGTGATGATGGTGGTGGTGGTGATGGTGGCCACGCAGAGGAAGACACTGCCCCATGGCGTCCTGGAACTTCTGCCTGAGGGAGCGGCGAGACAGGGCTTTTCTGCACACCACGTCCATGTCAGTGTCTCCGATAGCAGAGCAGCTGCACTTCCTCTCCCGCCGCCTCTGAGGACAGGACGTGGAGCGACCGTTTTGCTCATCCGCCACGTCCCCGTCCTCTACCCCTCGGAGATCGTGCCGAGGGGCGCGCGAACGCTTCTTGACGCTCCGGATGTAGCTGTCCACGCTCCAGCTGCGCAGGTTCTTAGGGCGGACGTCCAAGACTGTTCTGGATTTCTTCTCGGACATGGCGAAGGTATGAGCAGGGCTAGGGGGCGAAAACGATCGAACGGTAAAACCTTGGACTTTGAGAGTTAACAGTTAAGCTAACACAGTGCTACCGGGACCCTGACTCATATGACTGGGATGCCCGTCTATCGTAGGGCATCAGGAACACTTAATGCTGCAAGCCCGGCCCAGCCCCAAACTCAGATTCTAAAGCACAGGTGTATTTGGGAGCTTTAGCTTACTTAAAAGCCACAGAGGCAAGTCGTAATATCGAGGCCAGAGGGCAAAGGATCGTAAGGACGACAATAAAACATTGTGTTTTCACTCAGTCTAGCTCAGAGTAAAACAAGACTGGCATCACAGAGGCAAACTGACAATACAGGGTTAGACAAAGACAAAGATTGGGTGCCAGTCCAAACTGTGTCGCCGCTGAAGCGTCAGATCCGGTACCCAGTCTTACCTAACCCGACGCTTAATGCCCAACCTGGAATCCAGAAGGCACCTGGGATTAGACCCTTGGTCATTACAGTGCCTGACCGCTATGCCAACCAAGCACTGTGCAATTATGCGTAGGTTTAGCTTTTAATAACCAATTGTCATCTTATATCATGTCTTCAATGAAGCCATCAAGCACAGAGATTTAAAAAGCAGCCCATAATAACCTGCAGATTACAATACAAAGTCTTCCAGAGCTACTGCATTACTTTAAATATGTAACAAGTCCTTACTCATTAATGTATAAACGCTTCTTTAACCAAAAGCAAAACTTCTTACCTTAATAGAATCAAATCAGAGGCTGCTAACCGATAAATCCTCAGACTGTGGACTGTCTGGATCGTCCCATGCCAGGAGCTCCGTGGAGGCGAGTGTGTGAGGGAGTGTCTACTGAGCAGACACAGAGCATCTCTCAGCTTTAAAGACTCTCACTGAGCAATTCCTCCGAGACCCAGCGAGACACACCAACCCTCAGTGAGAGAGCAGCCCAGACGGGACATCCGGGGAAAATCCATACCCGTGCAGTCTGCACACGAGCATGCACAGGGACGAACGGACACAATGGGGTTCAGTGTGAGACCCCAGCTAACCAAGCGGAGTCAATTCAAAGGGTGGGCAACCCTGGAGCAGAGAAGGTTATCTTGATGAAACCAAGATTTGATCCTTCAAGCTCTCAAGGTCAGAGAACGCAGGGCACAGGCTTAAACGTAAAATGGTGTCTGCAGATACAGTGTCGCCCAGTCAGGCTGGAAGACCTGGGACTTGGGTAGCTCCACCGGAGCACCAACCAGGGAAGGTTTATGCTCAACTATACGTATATTCTGCAAAAGATAAGCAAGGCACTTTTAAGTAAAGAACAAATTGCCAACTGTTAAGCACGGTGGCGGTTCGTTTATGGCCTAAAATCCTGGAACCTCATATTGCAGTTTCATGAGATGACCCGGAGCCTAATCTGGACTCAGGGTTATGTAAACGCATCGTTCAGGCAGCCTGGACCCAACACAATCCGAGAAGAAGAACCGTTTGCGTTCCTTATGCCAGGCTACGTTCTGGGGGCACGGTTCGACCCTGTCCGTCCGTAACCCGTCCACAGCAGCAGCTGTTAATTTACAAACGCAATCTCGTTAGGGCGGAAACGGAAAGAGCTCTTAACTAGCATCGAGCGCTTGATTTATTGATTTCCTCGGTCGATGCTAGTCTTCCTCCGAGCCGTGAACATCCTGCTCTGCCCTTCTGCTCACTCTGGCCCATTAGCCCTCATGATCATCATCCAGGCCTCAGATGGCATTTCCATTCGCGGGCCTAAAATAAACCCTCGGCGTCAGGTGTCTAAGCTGAAGGACGTGCTGCTTGGAGGATTCGTTTCGTTCTACACTTCAGCAGGACTTTGTGTGTTTGTGTGCTTGTGTGCGTGTGTGTGTGTGTGTGGGGGGGGGGGGTGGTAATTAGCTGATCTGAGGTCATTGCTTTTGGTCATCCGCCATATTTTGTGCTGAATTATTGACTCGTGTCGTGTCAGGAGGCTCATGACTTTTTTCTGAACATAAGTGAGTCAACACGCCTTATGCGATCGCTCTCTTAATGTCGAACGCCATGTGTGCTGTAAGATCTCGTAACCTGGCTGTACCTCTGCTTACTCTCTGTGAGGGGTTCGACATGTTCTTCCCACACCCTGTGAGCCTAAACTACTAAATATACAAAAATAAAATCTCTAATCAGGATCCCCAAATTCTGTTTCCTCCTTACCGGGACAGGAATCAAAATGCGAAACCTTGCCGTGATAATAACGCACGACTTCTTCATATGAAATGCAAGCATAGAATCAATAAACGCCAAGGCAGATGAACAACAACGTTCCCTATACAGGCAGCAAATCGCCCTTGCGTTTCCGAAATGCCCAGGATGTCACTGTAACCCGGTATGCCCATTAACATGGCACAGTTTATCTTGGCAGGAGGCGAAACTGGGCTAAAAGGGGTTTCGGATGAGGCAGCTATTACGCCGCCATTGATCTGACGAACAGATGAGGATCGACTGGCATCATGAATTTTTTATTTCGACGTGTAGTCAAACAGGAACGAGACGACCGTGCAGAGCCTAAAAAGCCTCGCCCTCGATTTTCAGAGCACTTCCATGTGTTCTTTAGGCTTAACGCCTCCCGCGCGGCCCGTTTATGCCGTTCCGAGATGGCCATATAGTGTGTTATCTGTACACACTCTACGCCTTCGTTCAAGGACTGAACATGGCTCAGTGATGGAGAAAAGCTAATTCAATCCACGTCCGTCTCCTCATTGATCTGTATCTGTAGAAGAATAGCTCTATAATCTCGTCTGAGGATATTCATCTGGGGATAATCACAGTGCGGCTCCGTCTCTCGCTGTCACACTTAGTGACTGATCACAGACGAGGAAATAACTAGGAACCTGACGTACGCTCACCTGAGTGTATTCTTTAAATAATATTGAAAAACCCTATTCGGTTTGGATTCGATTTAAATGAGGGCCTGGCGTAATTCTGTCTCTCACAGGAGCTACTCCGTGATTGCTTTCCTTCCAGATTGATGTTTTTTTTCCTCTTCTCCTCCCTTTGTGCTTATCCAGCAAAAAGAGTGATCCAAAAGAGTGACTGAATGTAAACGTAAATCCATGATGCTCCTTTACATATACAGGTATGATCAAAGAAACCCCAGGCTGCTTAGAACGCAGCTTACATGGCAACACATGGTACAGATTCAGTTTCCGTATGTCCGTATGTCAGGTCACTAGGAACAGGAGTCACGTGAACTACAATATCAGCTTTCTGCCAGGCAGTGATTTTTTTGTGGCATGAGCCCACCCATTTCCCGCTTCATTCAATACCTGACGTCTCTCCAGTAACTGAGGTTGAGTATGGAATAACAGTTATGGGCATGTGCCCTGAGCTTGCTGGTCTTTAAGTTCAGTTTAACAGTCAATATATCCTTGCAAAAGCAAATAGCAAATAGCATCGGTGCTATTCTTTTATCGGAGGGACTGTGCGTGTGCATGTGTGCGTGCCACAAGACTGGAAAATGTATTTAGTAAAAGTATAAAAGCACCAAGTGAAAGAATTACTCACATAAAGACACCTATGCACTTCAGACATTGTAGGACACTGTTAAGCACGATGGAGGAATAATAGAAGTATTGATTGTTTCCGCCCGTGGTTCCTTCATTTGTAAATTGTAATTACCTTCCACAAACACTGATATTCTACAGAAGAGTGTTCCTCATTAAACAGTGCTGACTGTTAGAACAGCATTTAAACCCCATTATTAGGTTATTCATATACAACATAACCGATGGCCATGGAATCTCCATTCTCAGCAGCACACCGTACATGCTTCTCCTTCTACACTGTCAATAAAAATATATCAATAAACACTGTCTTGGGCTTGGTCCAGTTGTTTCCATCTCTGTCAACTTCTTCTTCCATCAAGACTCCAGCCAAGTGTATACAGCATTCGAAAAAAAAAAAAGTTTTAATAAGGGTTAAGTTTAGATCCTTGCCAAAAATCGATAGCACCGAAGATCATTCCAGTAAGTGCATACATGTTTTCTGCACACACTGTGATGTAACAGATTAATGCTCATGCTCTGTTGTATTTGATACAATTAAAATGATGATTATCTTACATTTGGCTGGTACAGATGGCCTTAAAATCACAACCAGGCAAGCATGATTTAATTTCGTAGCTGGGTTAAACCGGTTACTACTGGTCCGGTGCTGGTTAAGCTAAGCTACACAACACAAGCTGGTCTCTTTTTAAGCACTAAATTGAGTCGTTTACTACTGTTTAATGACTTGTCTTATACACGTTAACGTGTTACCTTCATCCTTGATTAAAGCATTATATTAACTGACGCATTTAGCTTTATTGTGGTTTTTTTTCTACAAAGCATGGGTATATCCATCTTTATATCTTATTCGTGATTTTAAAAAAGCTTCTCTTAACAAATCAGCTATCTATATTTAATTGCAATATCCTTTTTAAAACGAAGTACACAAAATAGAATCTTTGCATTTTAACAGCTAACGCACGCTTCACACATTGTCACACATAAAAAAAACCAAGATATTCCAGCACAAAAAACGTAGATAATATTTCATCATCTCCCCGTGTACGGACCTTAAAACAAAGAGTGTGTGACACCACAAAAAGACGATTATAAATATAAATTTAATCATTTAGCAAGCTACGTCGTGTAGTAGCGCAAGCTAACAGATTCTAACTGGCTAACGTTAGCGATTGAGTTTGGGAAAGTATTGATTCTTTTAACTCAACAAAAATGATTTCATGCTATGTTTTATTAATCTGGGTTTGAGTTGGAACAATGAACACAAAAATAAAATGCAGGCGGCCGTCCGGAATCCTTTTTAGTTTGAACCAAATTTCGGTGGAGGTGAGTTAGCAAACATGGCTGTGTCCCAAACCGCACGCACTAGTACACTAGTATACTATGTAAAGCGGATTAGGACACGACGCGCAGCTGTTTCATATACAGTATGAATGGAAAGCGTTGACAGCGGGTCGTGTTCCAAATACAGCCACTGAGGAGCTAGAGTGCTCGCACTAGGGAACGTTGTAGAACGGGGGGACGTACGCGTAGTGCACTAGTGCGTAGAGCTTAGTGTTTTGGATTGTAACCGAGCCCGGTGTGCAGGGAGGTGAAGTCTCCCCCGCCTGTGCCACGTCATTCCCTTACACTGACTGACGCAGGCGGAAACAGCGAAAGAGTGGAGCCGCGTTTAATAACAAGAGCTGCGTTTATAGATTACATTTACACCGGATCGTCGTTCCTGCTCGACTTATGATTGAGTAAGTAAGGATTCACTTGATGACCAAACGACTGATTTAGAGTTCTGTCAGGTTGGTGTTGTTCATGCTGTCAATTAGTATTAATTAGTGACTTATAAACTGAGACAAGTGGACTGACAGGCATGCAGATTAAAGTCTGATCAGCGGCAGTGCCAAAACTTTTGCGCAAGACTGTATATCTGGACTAGACAGACATTGTTGTGTTGTTAGCCGCCGGTGGCACCTTGGTCACTTCTCGCAACAGTCCAGGTCCGTCAGTTTGCATGTTCTCCCTGTGTCTCCTCCGGGTTATTCAGGTTCCAGTGGTTGATTGGTGTCTCTAAATTTTGCCTGAGAAATGCGTACGTTCGGAGCGCGTTCCCTGGACGACCAAGTTCGTCGATGGGCTGAGTACGCGGGTCATACCTTGCCTCTAAAGATCTCTGGATTGGGAAAAGGAGCGGAATGACCAGCCTAAGAACTGCACAAGACACCCAGGTCCTCGGCTGGTGCCTCAATAACGGTAGGACCGAAAACCCAGAGGATTTGCAGCTCAAAAGCGATGCTTTTTGGGTTTAACGAAACGAAATGAAATAAAAGTAAGGTCAAAAACATGGCCCGTCACCCCTGAAATGGAGCAAGGAGGGGACAAAAGTCACCCGGAAACGTTATGTAATCGAATATTTTCGAACTCTACTTCCTTATGAGGCTCAGAATTCTCCGGCAGCGAGATCTGATCTTTGACGTCAACTCAACCACGTCGCCTGCATCCGGCAGCCACACCCAGCTCGCCCAGCCTGAGCCCAGGATGTGTTTCCAATCGGTCGTGAGTTGCTAAGGAACCGGTGAGGGCGTGCTCAAGAGGCGTCAGACTTGCCGCTCTGTGTCTAATCAGAACGTCTGGAGCTCAGTGACTCATTCGAGGGTGTGTGTGTGCGTCCCGTTACAGTTTAGAAGACACGCTGGAATCGCTCTGGACTCCAATACGCCGGTTTAAGTCGGCACTGGAGGGTGAAAAGGGTCAAAAATGCTGCACATTTCAGGTTTCAGCCCTCTGTATCGCTCACAGTTCTTTCTGAGGAGTGAAATTTGAAGATATTCATTTCGTATAGTGACTGCAAAACTTGGTCCCGTCCCTGTGTGGGCCCAACCTTAAGACAGGACCCCAGGGCCATCTCCATTCGTCTTCTCGTGCCTTATTCTCTGTCCTCGGCCGCTATTCTTACACCTGAACCCGTCTCTTGGCCTCTCCGCTGTTAGCCTTGTTAACCTCGGCCGTATTTGAACCGGGGAAGCTCGCCATCAAGAGCCCTCCCCAGGCCTGGTGCCCAAAATAGGCCTAGAAAAGGGTCTAGTTGTGAGAATAGGGGCTTGTTAGGGCGCGGTCATTCTGTTAACGTGACCCGTTTCCATTCAGGCCCTCCGATATGCTGCTGGACGAGACGCCCCTCTTCGACCCCGCTCTCCTGCAGGGCCTGGACTGGAGCAGTAACTCCGTCACCTTCAACCCTGCCATCTCACCCCAGAACCCCGGGGACGGCCTGGTGCTGCGCCCCCTCCGCCCCGCCGACTTGGACAGAGGTACGGGTACGGGTGCGGTTCGGTCTGCACTTTTTTTGTTGTTGTTTGTATTCCATTCCGGACGCGTGGTGATGTGTTAATGTCCCGTGCAGGGCTGTACAAGGTCCTGTCGCAGCTGACGGTGGCGGGAGACGTCACGAAAGAACAGTTCAGAGGTACGGCTTCTTACGACAAAAAAAAAACCAAAACAAAAACCCAGAACCTCTTAAATGACGTTTGCCCACTGGGGTGCTTAAAAAATGATCAACCTGCATGGGTGCCGGTTATGGAGGACGAAGAGTGTCAGAAACGCTTTCCCTTTCCTTTTTTGAACCTAAACAAATCCCGATTGGCATCTTTTTTGTCTCTTCATAGCCAAGTTCGAACACATGAAGAAGACGGGGGATTATTACGTGGTGGTGGTGGAGGACACGAACCTGGGGCAAATCGTCGCCACGGCGACCCTCATCGTCGAGCACAAGTTCATCCGCGCGTGCGCGAAGGTGTTGCGTCGTCGTTTAACGACCTTAAGAACAGTATTCTATTTTACACATCTAAAAGAAAAAAACATCGACGCACGGCGATAAAGAGGCGTCTTTTATTTGTTTTACATTTTTGTTTTTTTGGTTATAAATCCATTCCCTGCAGAGAGGCCGGGTTGAGGAGGTGGTGGTGAGCGACGTCTGCAGGGGGAAGCAACTCGGAAAACTGTGAGTGTGGGGTTTTTGTGTTTTTTTTTTAAATATCTGAACGCAGCGTTTTTTTGTTGGAATTCATCTTCGTGACTTATCATGATAAAAAAAAAAAAAAAAAAACCTTTTCAATCAGCCGACGATTTAATATTTTGTTCTATTGAAACAACATTTAGCCCTGTTAGAAAAGCCTCTTTAAAGCCCTGAGGCAGGTGGGCTACAACAGCATAAAACTTGACTTAAAAAGGAAATGATTACACCGTACGGACACCTGGTCCTCGTTTCCCCTAAACAACTATTTATTTTATTTTTGTTTAAATTTTCTTTCCCCCGCTCTTTCGCGGCAGGCTGGTCTCCACGCTGACTCTCCTGAGCCGGGAACTGCAGTGCTACAAGACGACCCTGGAGTGCGCCGAGAAAAACGTGGACTTCTACAGGAAGCTGGGCTACACGCCGTCCGACGAGACCTACATGCAGTGCCGCATCTCCAACTAGGAACGGCCCGGAGAGACTGCGATTTAAAACCAAAATCTAAAGAAATAAATAAACGGATAGGAAGGATAGGATGAAGGATCGGGGAGGGGAAACGGGGAACCGGAGGTGGTACTTGGACATTTTTGTAATCTTTCTACTCCGCGTAATTTATATTTTTTTATGACGGACTATAAACGAACCAGAAAGATCCTTGTTTGAGGCGAGAGCTCGACGCTTCGGCTGAAAAAGCACGCTGTGTAAGTCCTCCCGGCGTCGAGGAGCGACTAAGGGAATTTGCCGTCTCGGCCTGTATCGTAATCGCAAACAGTCGCCGGGTTACGAATTCCACTGGATTTTCCAAAGCTTTTCGAGTTCGAGCGTAGCGGGCGGGCGCTTACCGGGCACGTGCCGATAATCGAACTTTTCACGTCATTCTCATTTTTCGTGTTTCATTTTGACGTGACGTGACGCGGGAAGAAACGGACGTAGACAGTGTTTTGAACGTTCCCTTTATTTTACTCTATTTTAATCATATATATATATATATTCATATATATTCACAGTACAAACCGTTACGGGCTCCTTTATTAATTTAAATAAATTCAAAATCTCCCCAACGCGAGGCAACGTTCAAACCCAAACCGGGTTCCAGCGTTTAACAATCAAACGGCATTTTATTAGCAGTGTAGTTACACCGACTGGCCACATGATGCCGCCAAAATGCACGTCTAGTCTTTAAAATGGGTAATCGGTGCCCCAACTACTTTAAATGCTGGATGGACCTAAAAACAAACTAAATATCGGGAGTATCGACCAGAGTCCCTTTCCTTTTGGCGCGAGCGACCGCTCGGCTTATCAAATACACAACGCACAAGCTTTTATTTTTGTAAGAGATTATCGACAGGCTGGGGAAACAGATTTGTACGAAACGGGTACTGTTAGAGCTCAATGTTAACGGGAAAACAGTCAAACAAGTTATTGATTTAAAAACAAAACATTATGGAAATAAAAAGCTGTTTAAAGCGCGTCTCGATGGTATTTTGCATCTACCAGCACCTTCCACTCACGTTTGGGTTGAAATGTCTTACGGAACCGAGGTTTGTTGTTAAACAAAGCTATTAAGAGGCTTTAGAGGGGGAGAAGGACGTTTTAAGAGGTAGCGTTTCTCAAAAGAAAAACAAACGGTTCAGCCAACATTCGTTTTTTTTTTTTTTTTTATTGAGCAGGACGTTAATTCTTCCGTCTTCTCTGGCCGTTCTGCGACGCAAACGACAAACAGTTCAAGTATCAAAAGAGCATTATTGCAATACTGTCCCGCTGCCAATGCAAAAATGCGTTAAATATTATAAAACTGCAAAAAACCTCAGTGCATACTCTTCAAAACGAAAAAAAAAAAAAAAAAGTCCCAACGGATATCAAAGACAGCCCCGGGGACGGGAGGGCCAACGCTCTCCCCATCACCCTGGTGTGTGTTTGTTTGTTTTTTTTTTTTTTTTGTACAAACAGCCCCGTATTTACAATTTTAAATCCCATAAAAATGTAAAAAAAAAACAAACAAACAAAAAAAGCAACGAGGGTTACAGTGCAGCTCTATCCGTTCTGCGCCGCTTGAACTTGCATAGTCCAGAAATCCTCGTCTTCCTCTAGTGTTCGCTTCCGGCTCCCTGACGGCAAACACGGGGTAAGGTGAAAGTTTGAAGAACACACCCCCTAATGCAACTCCATGACTCTGTAATTACAGGTAAATCAGGTAAATAAAAAAAAAGATTTAGCAATTTCAGTGACTCTGACCTGGCATTCCGGCCTGGATGGAGAACGACCTGCCCAGCTGAAGCGGTGACATCATTTTGATGGTCAGCCTGGCCAGATAGATCGCTTCGTACTCCTGAGAAACGAACACCACGTTCAAATGCTAGATCTGGACAGTGCAGTTACACCGACTGGCCACGTGGCGGTGCCAGAAACGCACGTTTGTTAAAGATTAAGATTTAGCAGTGCGGTTATGCCGAGCGGCCACATGATGGCGCCAGAACGCACGTCTTTAGCTTTATTTTCACCCCACAGTTTACACGGCGATTCCGAAAACAAGGCAGAAGAAGAATACATTTAAAAACTTAGGAAAATAAAACCGGTTTCATTCATCACCAAGTGCTTTAAACTCTTACCTGCAGCTGATGCACAAAGCCTACGTTAGGATTAATGCAGAATCTCCTCTCCTGAACGTGACTGAATGCGTCTCTGCACAGAAACCAGGTGTATGAAAAATCCCCGTTTGACAGCAGCGTGTATAATGCATACACACACACACACACATATATATATATACATAAATAAAAAAAATATATTGAGCTTAGTTTTTAAAACTGGTAACTGGTGCCCAACTACTTAAAATTCTGGATGGAACTAAAAACAAAAAGAAGTTAAGAATTTGGATAAAAAACAAATACACATCTTTTTAAAAATAAATCTAAAAACTTCCGTTTTCGGCTCAGCGCTTAAAACTTGTTACGACTTCAGCTTCAGTTGGTTGTTTTTTTTTCTTTTTTTCCCCCTGCTTTACACGCAGAACAGCGTCTTACATAAAGTTTAGCGATGCAGTATCACTTCTAACAAACTCGTATAGATATTTAAAATGATTTCAGGACGCCATTCTACCTCTAATAAAAGCTTTTACCTACGCGTTATTATCTCGCATTTCTCCCACAATCAACGCCCATGATGGGAAAGAACCGTTTTTCTCGTGCGGTGTCATAAAGCAGGGAGGAATAAATGATTCCGTTACCTGTATTTCACCCCGAACGTTTCCATAAGGTAAGCGATGACTAGCGCGGCGCTGAAAAAGAGCACACAGTCGAGAAGGTGGGGGGGGGGAAGGGGCATGTCAGCACGGCGTCTTACGAACTCCCACCTTCAAATACGTAAAGGAGTAAATGCTAAGCACACCTTCTAGAAATTCCTGCGTTGCCGTGGACTAGGACCTTTCCTGTGGGAGAGGAAAAGTTATCCAGGGTTCGAACGATAGACGGAGCATAGCAGATTGTTAACGGAGCCAAACGTTTTAGGTACGTTTAAGGTACAAACAATCAGCTAAACAAACGGCAAAACAAACATAACCAAAATGTGAAAAGGAAAAAAAACAAAAGACTTTTACGACTGCGGCCCCGGTTTGTTGTTTTTTTTTTTTTTTGGCACCTAACCCCATCAGAAACACCATAAACGAACAAGAAAGCGGATCCCCCTCCCAGTTTTCAACATTAAACGCTTTTACGATTTCAGCTGCGGTTCGTTGGTTTTTCTTGTTGCTTAATGAACCAGAACTAAAGCAGACTGATGGGTAAAATATCCACGCATCAGGGGTTCACAGACTTTTTCCTCACAACCCAGGCTCAAGCATGAATTACCTCCCGTCTCCAAACAGCCGTCGATGAATTCTTTCGTCTGGAACGAGACAAGAGGACAAAGCAGTTAGGCCCTGACACCCAGCAGTTATGTTCTGGGAAAAGGTCTGCCCAGGACTAACGCTGAGGTGTCCCAATATTTTCTACCTACACTTCACTCACCATTTGGAAATATCGAATGATGTTCTCCACCGGGTTATCTGCGATATCTAAAACAAGGTATCTGCAAAAAAAAAAAAAAAAAGTACAAACAATATTTAGGGAGTCTGGGTCGGAGTCAAAGCCTGCCGCCTGTGGTGTTTGGACGCCACCCAGACGTACCTGAATTTGAGGGGAAAGTTGGGTTTGATGAAGTTGGCCTCGATGTCTTGTCGGACGCACACGATGTGCGTAATACCCTGCTTCTCCAGTAGAGAGAGCTACAACGCACACGCACCCCAAAAAAGTCAACAAAAAACACCCAGAGGAGCTGTAATTAAGGATTCCCACCGTAACCCCTCAGAGGTGCTGCTTATTACGATTACGACAGACCTCGAAGGGTTAAAACCCGCTCCTAAAGAGCGATGCCGAAAAACCCGAAAGGTTTAGTCATTCTTACCTTGCTCTTCATTGCGGCCGAGTAAGGACCCAAATAGAGCCCAGGCAGGATTTCCTAAAACAGCCACATGAATAAAGCCTTCGGTCCCAACGTTTACGTCAGGTTTTGGAAAAATACAAGCTTTAAAAACATCTGATCACTCACCTGCATCTCCCTGCGCATCGGATAGGACCAGTCCTGTAACGAAACGGCACTTTAACCCATGATCAAACATCAGCCGTCTCCCTAATGTAAACAAATATCAATCATCTATAATCAATAATATACACTGTAGTGCACTACATAGGGTCTATAATCAATAATGTACACTGTAGTGCACTACATAGGGTCTATAATCAATAATATATACTGTAGTGCACTACATAGGGTCTATAATCAATAACATACACTGTAGTGCACTACATAGGGTCTATAATCAATAATATACGCTGTAGTGCACTACATAGGGTCTATAATCAATAACATACACTGTAGTGCACTACATAGGGTCTATAATCAATAATAT
>JAYJMA010000011.1:235830-258172 GCA_036873895.1 Parotocinclus cabessadecuia
TGTGTGTGTGTGTTCGGTGTGTGTGTGTGTGTGTGTGTGTGTGTGTGAGAGAGAGAGAGAGAAAGAGAGGACGGACGCTGGACAAAGAGGCGGGGCTCACCTCCGTGCGGGCAGGGCCAGGGGCGGAGCTTTGTGCTCCGCGCGCCGACCGGGGGAGTCAGACTCTAGACGGGACGGCCCCGCCTCTCTGCCTTCCGCTTCCACAACACTTAGGTTTGGAGAGCTGACGAATCGGATCGCAGCGTTTCTACTCTTAGGCTAAAGGACACAAACAAAAAGTGTTTTTTTTTTTGGGGGGTGGGGTTCGTTTTTTCGGTTCTGAGACTAGATTTGAAGCTTGCGGCCTGGAGCTGGAGCTTTCGGCGAATGGGGAAGCAAAACGAGAGATGAAGGATGCCAAAAAGGTTCATGCACTGTTTGGGTACAGATGGAAGAGTTAACATCGTGCCGTCCGATCACCCTTTCGAACCCGAGCAGGGACACTTTTACAGCTCCCAGGACCTTTCCAAATCCGTTCCGAACCCCAGCGTGAACGGGGCACCCCCTGTTCTGGGTGCCGAACAACGAGCAAACGCCCTGAGGTCTTCACTCGAACCGGAGGCTCCGGACAAACCTCGCCTTGCCAGAGGAGGGGCGTGAACCAGAGTGCTGACGTTAGTCCGCTGGTCAGATCAGGCTCTGCAAACGCAAACTCTCTACTCTACAGCTAGGGGGCACCACACAACCCGTCGCAAGCACGCCGCCACTCCGGTTCGCATCCCGCCCCTGGTGAGGCGCTGCGCGTATGTACAGGGCACGCTCTGTACGGTACGTGGACCAGGGGTGCCCCCTTAATGCAGTCCGCTGCCAATCCAGTTAAGCTGAATAACTAAACGGGGGAGAGAAATCGAGCTGGACTCAAGCAGGGTTCTAAGGGTGAAGCGGACGGGTTTTTATCTTTAAAAAAAAACCAAAATGCAATAAAAACACGCGTTCGTTGTCGTACCTTAACGAGCGGGTTAATGACGCCCACGTTGGGGCTGGCGCTGAACACCTTGCCGAAGCTCTCACGGTTCACCAGCTCCAGCTGGTAGAACTTCTTGTCGTCCTGGAACGAAGAAGAAAAGGGTGTGTGTGTGTGTGTGTGTGTGTGTGTGTGTGTGAGATGCGATGTGTATCCTGTACTGACACTCACCACCAGCTTCTTAACCAGAGACTCTCGCTCCACCACCATCTCTCTGAGCTCGGCGATGGTCTGCAGATCCTCCGGGCGGCTCTCGCGGTTACGAAACTTCTCCTCCGTACCCTCCAGACTGCGCGCGCGCACACACACACACACACACGCACGCACGCACGCACGCACACGCACGCACACAAACTATCACTCGGACCCTATCCTGCCATGAACGTCACAATGCAGAACAAAAGTCTTTCTCACAGAATTTGCAGAGCCGAGATTTTGTCCTTCAGCAGCTCCTGGGCTTTGTTGAAATCCGACAGCATGATCTGCGCCTCTCGGTTGTGGGAGGTGCTGAGCTCGCCCAGCTCCCGCTCGTGCCTCTTCGACAGATCCTGCTCATGAGCCCTGCAAAAAAAACAACAAAAAACAAAAAAACAAACCGGTCGTTCAGAACGGTCAGCACAACGAACGTATAAAGGCGCGGCATAACAGGGAACGGAAGTCCGTCTTACATACGTCTAATTCACGTCTGAGTGACGGCACCCCCTGCTGACAACAAAGAGAACTGAAAAGAGGATCTGATTTTACGCTGTGCCTTAATAAATGTTATCGCTTAAAAAGATCACATTCATTTGCTCATCTCTTATGCGATTAACCCAGTCAGGGTGGCACATTTAATAAATCAATCAATCCATAAGTAAATAAATAAATATAAAATGAAAACATGAGAAATAAAGCATATACAAATTAAAAAAAAAGAAAAAAAAAAAAAAGAAGTGAGCGCCGAAAAATCGAAATCAAATCGGGAAAGAAATAATAGAAATAAAAATAATTAAAAAACACACAGCTCCAACCAGAGTATGGACCTGATTTTAAAAAATACATATATTTAATTGTAAAAAATATAATGCACACGGTAGACAAATGTTAAAAGTACTTAAATCTTCAATTATTAATACCTGAGGGCTTCTGGTGAGGCGGAACACACACAGATGGGCAACCTAACCGTTCTGTGCTCAAAACCTCACCTTGCCAGAGGCGGGATACGAACCAGCTCCACTGCCAATCGGATCTAAAGCAGCTAGAAAATCCCGACGGTACGGTTCGGGTATGGATTCGTTCAGTTCGTCTGAGAAATCGGACCTGATCTGCAGATTGGCCTCGCCGCGGACCCGCACCACCTCCTTCCCCTTCAGCTCCAGCTCCTTGGTCAGAGTGCTGATGGTTTCGTTCAGAGAGTGGATCTCACGGTCCAGATCGGTGATGCGGTTCTTCCTGCAGCTGGCCTCCTGCTGGAGGTCCGAGATCTGCCCGAGAAGACCGTGCTCCTAGGAAACAAAACGTCCGGGCTTAGCGCCGTACGTTATGGGCGGTCAGCACAGCTCTACGCAAGTTAATTAAATTAAATACAATCAAAAAGATACTGGTCTCGCCTTTGACCTGCAGTTCCACAGCTTTACCAGCACAGATGGATCAAATGCTGACATCTACTGGTCAAACGGTGGAATTGCATCATTCACTTCATTACATAAACACTAAGTTACTATTGCTGCGATATTTATCCTGCTTTATTAAAAAAACTACCAAAAAAAAACCCAGAACATTTAATAAGAAAATAAAAAAGATTATCTTGAGAGTTATTTAAGACGAAAGTCCATTTCGGCCGTTCATCAAAAGTCACTCCCAGGATCTGCGATCCCTATAAACGGATCATTTATTGGCTGTTTGTTCAGGGTGGCGGCCGGGCAGGTAAATTCTCCTGACGCCTCACGATGAGTCTGGTGAGAAGAGGGTCGAGGACGTCTAGCGTAACGGGAGGCCAAAAGGGTCAAAAACCTGACTTGTAACGGGTAGTAGAGTGGCTCGGACGGATAGGCCGGCGTTGACCCAAGCATTTCGGAAGGAATGAGGGGTAATGATTTTTTTCACGGAGAGGCTTTGCAGACAGGCCCAAGGGTACGAGAGCAAGGGCGGGATAAAAATAGCGCTGGAACACAGCTTGAGCTCTGAAAGCAGTTGGTGCTACGTACACGAATCGGGTTTTTTACTTACCAAGCCAAGGATCTTACGCCACAGCAGAAACGCCACCGAAAAGAAAGAAAAACCTTTTGGATTATTAAAGCGAGTGACCCGAGCTGGAAATAACGGCCCGCCCGCGAGGCGACGTGAATAAAAGTGAGATTAATATTAAAAACAAGAAACGGCTTATACTTTATTCATCGCTCTCTTTCTGGCCAAAGTGGAGCTTATTCTGGGGGGCATCCGTCACCGTCACGGCCCGCCGGCTGCTACCTAATCGTCAGGACCTCGTTTATCTTCAGGTTTTGAGACCGGGCGACACTAAAACTAAAACGTGATTTATTTAAGGATTTACGTCTCATTTTTAGGGAACATCTGCAGGGATTGAAATTCATCCTCCATAAACGTGAACATAGTAAAATGTTTATTTTAAGTCACTGGTGTTTGCTTTGCACGGCTTCTCTGATGACCGATAAAGGGGCGGAGCCTGGTGTTGATTATATGAACGTTTAGCTCACGTGTTGTTGGCAGCGTTCCAGCGTCGTATCCAGCTCTCTCTTGGCCGCTGTGTTCTCCTGCAGGTGTTTGTGTCTCAGGTGCTCGATAGCTGTGGCGTGCAGGTGATTCAGCTCGGAACGCAGAGAGGCTACGACGCACACGCACGCACGCACGCACACACGCACACACACACACACACACACACACACACTAATCTATCATTGTGAGAACAATAGCATAATACTACTGTAGCTAATACAACGCCTACGACTGCATCTTAACCCTAACCCTAAAATATATCCTAATCCTAACTTTAAAAATTAACCCTAACCCTAAAAATGTAATCTAATCCTAACTGAAATATTTATAACCCTAAAAATTAATCCTAAACCTAAAAATGTACCCTGATCCTAACCTTAAATATTAACCGTAATCCTAAAAATTTATCCAAATCCTAACCCTAGAAATGTATCCTAATCCTAACTTTAAAAATGAACCCTAAAAATTAGTCCTAACCCTAAAAACACATTCTACTCCAAATCCTAAACAACAAAACAAGCCTAACAATAAAAATGTCTCCTCATTCTAGCATGCATCCTAATCCTAACCTTAAAAATGAATCCTAAGCCTTAATATTAATCCTAATCCTAAACATGTATCCTAATCTTAAGCCTAAAAATGAATCCTAAAACTTAAAGCCTAAATTGAACCCTAAACCTAAGACCTACCCTTAGGGTTCTTGCAGTACAATCCCACCTCCTAACGCTAACATAAGGATGGCATTTACAGAGCGGTCGCGGCAGAGGTCAGCGCCAGGGCGGGCGTAGGGGTTCGCTGTGCCACCCGGGTGCCACGTGGAGCGTATTTTAGGTAAAATCTCACCCAGCATGGCCTTCCCTTCATCCTCGAGTTCGAAGCGGAGCGTCTGGAGCTCCTGGTCGGACTGCTGCTGCAGGATCTCCAGCGTCTGTCTGTGAGCTTCTCTCAGAGCTTGCAGTTCCTCACGCTGCTCCTGCTTCAGACGCCCCTCCAGCTCCTAGACACACACACACACACACACACACACACACACGTTTATTTTGTTGATTAGAGACTGTACGTCATTCACGCCGTGCAGCTCAGCTTCTGCATCCTAAGCGTGCTCCCGGTTCCCGGTTCCCTCGGCCCACCCACGAAAGCCCGAGTGAAAACCTTCCTGCTCCTGCATCATCGAATTAAACCACGCTGAGATGAAAGCTCACGCTCGGCTCCCTCCATCTATTTATACATTGATATATTTATTCGGTTACGTGGCGGTAATCTGAGCGAGGAAAAGCAGCTTGTGGAACGAGCGTTTCCTGCTCCGGCTGCACACGGGATCGTCCCTGCACGTATCAGATTTAAAAAAGAAAACAGAACTAAGTCCAGAGTGTGAAATAACGGGCACAGAACTGATTCCACAGCTCACACGGTACACCTCGAGTCCCTCCAGCCCACGATCCCAACTCTGTATAACCAGGTGTGGGACTTTACCTCACGGAGAGTTTGAACCTTCACCCACAGCAGCTTTTTTTTCAGGGTCAGGTTTAAGCTTTGTGGTTCAGGCGCCTACGAGTCTTTAGGGTTACCCTGAGCTCGAGCTGCCGCGCCTCTTCCAGATCCTGCATGGTGCAGCAGTGGGCGTCCTGCAGGTGGCGCTCTCGCCGCTGATGATCCAGCGCCACCTCGTGCAGCTCCTGTGCCAAGCACTGGCGCTCCTGAGTGAACTGAGCCTGAAGCTGCTGCAGAGCGCCGTTTGACTGCGAGAGCTGCAGCTCCAAACTCTGCTTCAGTAACGAGATCTGACACACACACACACACACACACACACACACACACACACACGCACACACACACGCACACACACACACAAGCATGCAGCGTGAGTTTGGTGCATCTTTACAGTCCATTCCTAACTATTTTGGCTCCAAACGAACCAACACATCACGGCTAAAGCTCTCGCTTCGTCCATTTTCTTATCTGACCTCCTCATTGGGTTCATGACTTTCAACCTTTCTGTCTTACTCCCATCTTTCTACTTTCTACAGTATTTAGAAACTTAAAAGAGTAGTTCTATCCAATACTTACACCACCTTTTCTTTCTCCTTCCCCTTTCTATTCCTTCCTTCTTTTCCCCCATCGGCATTGCCACCCATTCTTCCTTTTTCCTTTTCCTATTCTCTTCCGTTATCTTACCCTTGACTGTTTGTTTTTTAAATGCAGAATTCTGTTTCGTTTCCTTTTCTCTTTCCTGCCACCTCGATCCTCTCTTCCCTTTCTTCATTCCAGTCTTTCTTTTTTTGTTAATCGGCATTCATGAGCCTTGAACTAAAACCTTAATGAACACGTATAAACGAAAGGTCAAAACGCATTTTAATGGAGAACACAGAAAACACACCAAGTTCCTACAAACCAGAAGCGAACCCCTGACCAGAACCTCGTTCAGGACTAGCGCTCGGGTGACGGCGCATTTCTCCCAGCAGGCATTTAATTATAGCAAACAGAAAACACACTCCAGTCCGGATAAAGCAGGTGTATCAAAAACACTATGACATTTTCTAAAACAAAATGACACGTTTCGCTCGCTAAGCTTCCAGACGAACGCAACAGATCTCCACCTCTACAGTGCAAGTTTACACGTTAATGGACGAGCGAATCTGAACAGAAGTCGGTGTAAGAAGCAGTGACAGGTTCAGTGTTGGTGGTGATCATGGTACCTGCTCCAGCAGATCCTCCACCCTCCTCTGCCAGCTCTCTCTGGATGCCATCATCTCCACATCTTTCTGCTGAGAGAGCTGCCCGAGCTCTGCCTGCTTATCAGCCTCGTATTCATCCGTCAGTTCGTCCCGGAGAGTCTTTAACTCGGCTCTACACACACACACACACGCACACGCACACACACACACACTGCGACCTACAAATTCCCTTTAATAAACACCAACAACAACAACAACAATAACAACAACCTGCTAATGCTAGCATACTTTTTCCAACCGTTTTACTACGTCTACCGCTGCTGCTTCTAATAATAAAAATAAAAAACACTTCTTATTACGAACGGTATTAGCTATAAACCACAACTATACTACTATTATTCTACAACTCCTATGCCAAAATAGCATTTCTAAGCCTTTTATTATCACACGGCCATACTACTACTCCTGTGGCCATTTTCCGTATCTACTGCTACTGCCGTTCTACCACTAGCTGTCCTGACTACAACTATTATTGTTGTTATTTAAACTACTTTTACTACGATTTATAGACTTACGACTTCTAGTACTACTTTTTCTACAGCCAATAATCCAAAATGTCCAGTGTTTCCACTATTCATCACCATAACACTACTGCTGCTCCTACCAGTACTGCCACAAACACAAACAATAATATTAATATAATATTAAGAACATCTACTACTACTTTTCCTAATATTTTACTAATTCTACTAATGCCGCTGCTGCTACCAATATTGTTTTTATTATCACTGCCACTTTTACGCTACCATTTCTCCTCCCGTTACTGTCGCCACTGGAAATACTCTGCAAAACACTAAAATACTGCAACTAAACAGCGGTTTTAACGCTTTTTTTTTTCCCCGCACTGCTTCTACTTCCATTTCTGCTAGTCCTATTACTACTGTTGTTTTGCTTGTGCTGGTGCTGGAACTAGCACTAACTGTACACTAGCACGACAGTTATTAACAGCACTATTATTATTATTCATACTATTTGTAATACAGCTAGAAGGGAGTAATTTGCTATTGTGTGTGCACAGTTACAATTTCTACGGCTAATAATAATAAATGAATGCTTTTGTCATACTGCTAATTCTTTTCCTTCCATTTGTACTATTACTTTTACTTTCTACCTTTGCCATTTTTCTTGCTGTTTTTGTAGTTATTGTATTGTAAAACCACAAGTACGAGGGGTGAAAGAGGTTCAGAAGCGACGGCTTTTTCAATAGCAGAAATTTGGTTCGGGTTCATTCGGATGATCAGCAGGACGACGCTTTACCTCAGAGCATCCGTCCACTTGTGATCGAGCTCCCTGGTAATTTTATTCATCTTCTCCTTCTCCTCGGTTTTGATGGTGATGATCTTGGCCTCGTGCTGCTGCTTCTGCCTTTCGATCTCTTCCTGTGCGAGCAGGGAGCAGAAACAGTGTGTGTGTGTGTGTGTGCGCGCACAATGCATGACTGCTTTAAACGCAGCAATTACGTCTGATTGCATCTCTTACTCGTGAATGTAAGGACCTGCACCGCATGTGCTTTTAGAACCCGAATGCGGCCTCTTTTTTGGATTTTATCCTCAGTGGAAGCAGGTGCCATCACCTCCCAGCGCGTCCACCTCTCTAATAATAAGCCCATCATTACTCAGTTCTAATTTTCATTGATTTATTGGTTGTGCTTTTGGGAGGTTCCTTCTGTAGAGCCTTGTTTACTTGTGAGCTTCTCGACGGCTCTGTGTTTCCTCCAGACGAGAGGTCATGGAACAGGGTCGGATAATCAGGGTCCTAACTTTGCGTCCCACGACGTGTTCAGGAGACTGGGGAGTTAAAAACAGTGCTTCTGGAGAGGAGGCTCACCTGCAGATCGGTGAGAACGTGGCTGGTCTCTCTCACACGGGCTCTGGTGGCATCCAGCTCCATCAACAGCTTCTCCTGATTCTCTTTCAGGCGAGAGATATGATTCTCGGCTGCATCTAGTTTGGCCTCGCCGTCCTTCACCAGCTCCTTCAGGTGAGACACCTGAGAAAAGCGGGGCAGAGGTAAAGCGACTCAAAAACGGGAAAACGCTTCCGAAAAAGAATGAAAAAGTTCATAAACAAAATACATTCATATCAAATCACTCGAGTGAAAATGATCAATAACAAACAAAAACATATTTATCTGGGTTCCTCCTACAAACGCCTAAAAAGCGCCAGAACCTTAAGAGTTTTATATTCGAAGTATATTACAATTTTCTTCCTTATAACACTTGGAGAGTTTTTCCTTGCCACTGTCGCCCTGGGTGTATTCAATTACTGGGCTGTGGGACCAGACTGACCAGGCACCTGCCGTCTTTGCCCATGCCGGGCCAAACGAAATAAGGTTTGTTTTTTATATATGGCAGCACCTCTTGGTTGGCGATGTTGAGTTTGGCAGTGAGCTCCTCGCGGAAGGTGTCCAGCTGCTGCTGCATGCGACTCCTCTGCTCCTCCAGAGACAAACGCCGAATCTCGTACTGCTGCTTCATCTCCTAGAAGGACCAAAGCAGAGCAAAGCTGTCACTTCCCTGAAGTTCTGACACTTCGACCAGGGTCTGACGCTCTGGGGAATAGGAAAAAAAAACCCTCTTAGGTCCTGGAATTCGCCAACGGTCGAAACCAGTCGCACCCCTTTATGGCAGTGCTATCTCCTGAAGGGAATTCCTTTCAGCACTGTTGCGAAAAATAAAAATTGCTCAGGAACCACGGGACCATCAGAACGTCTCCGAGAAAGGTTGCATAATTATCTTTCACACACACACACACCCACACACGCGCACACCAGGCTGTCGTGAACAATTCATCTTTAATTCATCCCACCCCCGCTAATTAGCATCCCGTAAGCCGTCCGTCTTCAATCCGTACGTTCACTAGCTGGTCCTTCTCCCTCTCGGCGGCGGTGCGAGCGCTCTCCAGCTGCGCCCGCTGCTTCTCCAGTAGCTCCTCCAGGACCCGTTCCTCCTCCTCCTTCACTCGTTTGGCCTCCTCCTTGTATTTGGACCGCGCCTCGGCCAGATCCAGTTCGTAGTTCTGCTTCTGCTCGCACAGAGCCTGCAGAACAGAAAAGCCGTTCAGCAGTAGTTACGCGCGGTCGAGACCCAGCGCAGGGCGAACCTACTTTCTCCAGGTTGTGGATCTGCAGACGCTGCTGCTCCTCCAGGGCCTGGCTCTGACTCTGCACCCTCTCCTTCTCCTCCTCCAGCTGGACGATCTTCTCTCGCAGGCGGCTCTGCTCTTGCTGCAGGTCCTTAATCGTCGCCTCGTGGCCCATCTGCGTGGCCTGCAGCGTGCCGATCTGACCTGGGAGTGGAACCGCAGTCAAGCGAGACAACAGGTGTATCAGTCGATCAGCCATCAGATGATCGATAGATAAACGAATAGGTAATAGGCAGTAACTCAATGCTCAAGAGCTTCTGGGACTAAAACGAATTCGAAATTATCGTGATTTCATCGGCAAATTAATATGCAGAAATGAGGGGAGATGGCTGTGTACCATCCACGATGAAGTGTGTGCGTGTGTGTGTGTGTGAGATTGAGATCGCGTCCCGAAGCGACTCATTTACTGGCTTTGTGGAGGATTTCGGTGGCTTGCTGCTGCACTCGGTCTCTGCTTCCCTCCAGCTCGTACTCCGTATCCTTCAGCTGCATCACCCAAATCTCTCCGTCCTGTATGGCCTCCTCCAGCTGCTTATGTAACTCCTGTTCAGAAGAGAGGCTATTTTAACATCGGCGGATTACGGCAGCGCTCCGGAGATTACAGGAGGCTAACCATCTGCTTCGGCAGCGCCCGCTCTGAGTCCTATAAGGGCGTGACTTTAAAGGTTCGAGGTTCTACTTTTACAGGAGTAGTATTTCATCACGGAACCGTCTAAACTTACCGTGATCGTGACCTCCGCGTTATTGAGCGACGCCTGCAGCCGGTTGGTCTTGTCCCGGCTGTCTCTGGCCTCCTCCTGGGCGCGGTGGAGGTCCGAGCGGAGTTTGCAGAGCGTCCTCTGCAGCGCCGCCTCCTGCAGCTGGAACTCCTTCCTGAGCTCCACCTCGCTCCTCTTCCAGGCCAGCAGGTTTTCGGTGGTGAGCTGCTGGGTCCGCCTCATGGCCTCGAGCTCGCGCTCGTAAAAGTCTCGCGAATCGTCCAGCTTGGCCTCGTACTCCTCCTCCAGGTTGTCCCTGTCCTGCTTCAGCTCCTCCACCAGCTCCTCCAGCTCGATCAGCTCCTCCTGGTCCACGCAGGCGGCGGCGGCGGCGGAGGCGGCGCTGCGGCTCTGCTGGTGGTTCTCCATGAGCTCCTGCAGCTCGTGATGGTGGATGGACCGGAGCTCGTCCATGGCCCGCTGCTTCTCCTGCAGGATCCGCGACTCCAGCTGGCCGAAGGAGCGCAGCTTCTCCTCGAAGTCACGACGCAGCTCCTCGGCCTCGCGCTGCATGGAGGTCACGCGCTGCGAGTGCTGCTCCTCGGCGCTCAGGCGCATCTCCTCCACCCGCCGCCGGTACAGCTCGAACTCGCCCAGAGCCTCGCACTTCATCTGCTCCTGCAGCTCCAGGGACTCCTCCAGAGCGTGGAGGCGCCGCTTAAGCTCCGCCTCGGCCCCGGCGCGGTTCCGGTACTGCAGGATCTTCTCGCGCGTCTCGCTCAGGAGGCGGTCCAGCTCGTCGTCGTGAGCTTCTCTGAGGGATCGAAGGGCCTCCTCGTGCTCGTCGTTTTTGGTGTTGAGGGCGTAGATGACCTGCGACAAAGAAGGGAAACCTCATTACGATGCCGTCCAGCCTCACAAAGGGAGGTCGTTAGACCCAAAGTGAACTCTGGAACTCAACGCACTAACCAGACCTTGCCGTAGAAGGGACGAACCAGTGAGCTACCTTCTGAGCCCTTCTGGTTCGGAGCTCTGCTCTGGCAAGGTGAGATTCGTCTGTCAGTCAGATTGTGACCTAGTTCCCTGAATGTCTGTGTCCTTCTTGCCAGAAGCTTCTTTCCAGAGTACTGGGCCTGTGCTCGTGTGAGACACGTGCCATCGTGGTCTAATTTAGTTACAGAATCACATCAGATCGTCTCCTTTCGATCGTCAGCATCCCATGCAGTTTCCCGGCTCATTCCCCGTTTTAGATCAGCTCCACCTCCCTCTAACCGCGCACCCCTGAGGTTCACCCGTCAACAACGGACAATCACAGATTCATACTTGTAAGTTCTCCTTTCGCTGTCTGCAATCAGTGACGGAACGCGAGCGATCTACGCTCCGTCCTTGATTCCAACATGCGTTCTCCTCCCCCGTAATTAGCGCCCTGTGCTTTCCGTCTGTCTCGGCTCACAAAGGGCCCTATCATTATCCGGAACATCTGCTATCCTAAACATCGCTGGCGGTCGGGTTCGGTTTTACAAAAGAGATCGTTATCGGCTCGAAACGGCGGGAGATATTCCCTCGTCTAGAAACAACGGGACGCGTGCTCCGTAGAGGAAGTTTATAGATAGGCACAACAGATCACTAGAGACCTAAGGACGCAAAATAGGCCGCTGAGCATCCCAAAAGGGGTCCAAGATGGCACAGAAAGGCCGAGGGCTGCCGGTTAGGTTGCCTTTCCAGTTCCAAGATAAAGAAAGAAAAAAAAACGCCTGGCACCCAAGAGACCAAGGGCGGAGTCCTTGGGAAGGTTTGGAACAAGGACGGAATCGCAAGGAACGGCTCAATGAAGGACCGGGTTGTGGGTGGTGGTGGTGGCGGTGGAGGGGTTGGATTGGGTATTGAAATGTGTTGAAATGTACTCGTCCAAATAATCCGTCACTGTTGCGCCATTCGATCGTAACGGTTCCCTTAAGGAGCTCCAAATGTCGCTCAGCATTCAGTCTGCTCACGCTCACGCAGCGTGCGTTGTTTAGTAGAACTTTCTGGATGCCCAGTCCGTCATTAAAACCCCTTAACTGCAAGAGCTGATAAATATGACATGTGGCTTAATTCGATTAATAATAATAATACGGACCAAACCTGTCCATCAGAACCATAACCGGGATTGTACTGGATCCCATTAAGACCCAGTTACCATTCATTCCGGATCTAAAGCGTCAGCAGCATCACCGGCCCACATAACAGAAGATGCACTTTGTTTAAACACACACACACACACACACACACACACACACACACACACACACACACACACACACACACACGATTTATTCGGTGGACGCGCGTGCGCGCTGGTCGATGCGCATGTTTGTGCTCGGCGTGACGCGCGCGCAGGCAAACCTTGGTGAGCTGCGCTATCTTCTTGCTCATCTTCAGGTGCAGCTCGTGCGTGTAGTCCATGCCGAGCCCGGATTCGTACGGTCCCTTTCCCGAGCCCGATGAGGACACGGAGCAGGACGAGGCTGAAACGGGAGCTCCCGGGTTTGTTGGATGCTGCTGCTGCTGCTGCTGCTGCTGCTGCCGACCCGCTCCCGTCGCCATCTTCACGTCCACGCTGACGTTCACGGTCCTAGCATCACGCGAGCTCAGCTCTCTGCCGCACTGTCCCTAGATCAGACCGAACGAATCCATCGCGCGCACGCACGGGGTCCGGACGCTCTCCGCGTCCGCGCTCACAGCGCACGGAGCCTGATTGAGGAACGCCGCGGTCACGTGACTGCGCCGAGCCTGCCTTCATGACGTCATTGTGTAACGGGGATCGATGTACCCATTTGTGGCGCCTCTTGGCGCAACAGGGAGGCGGGGTGGGGGGGCTGTGGGGGGCGGGGTGTAAGAAAAAGTCGTTTAAGCGACGGACAGTAAACAGGACAAAAAAAACAAACCACACACGATATGATCTCTGATTCCTAAACGTAATATGTGGTCGTCAGATCCATGACGTCATGGCCGCGTCACTATTCATGCAGCAGGCCCAGAAGGTGGGCGGTCACGAAGAGGTTAAAATCCATAGCTCCTTTCCAAAGACTGCATTCCGGACGAACAAGTGCCCGGTACGCTTAAAGGGGTCGCTGGTTGCAGGACTGCCAGATGATCCCCAGGCCCTCCCTCAGGAGGCAGATAAACAGGCAGGGCGCCCCGAGAGAGCTGTCTGGAGGAGACGGGAGTCTGATGTCACCACCTGAGCGCCCAGGGATTGATCAGAGCCGTTTCCCCCCCGAGGACCTGGGTTCGAATCCTGGACTGGGCCGGCCACACGAATAAAGCCAGGGCTGCTTAGGGTAGTTTTCTGGAGATTTAAACGTTTCATTTCTGGACTGTCATGCACCTTCATGAATGCAGAGCAGAAATCTTAATCCCTTTGACATTTGAAGCTGATCTCGGTGCATCAATATTAATGCAGCCACAGGGTTCACGCCACCTAGCGGTACTCTACAGCCTGCTGATATTTATGTGCACGCGCAAGTTCCTTTCGTGCTCCTGGATCCTGGATCGTTGTAATCCTGGATCGGATTTGACCTGTATGTGCATGATATGAAAAACAGATTCGTCCTGATTCCCTAAAACGCGCGTCTGACATGAAATCAAACGCTATAACTTACCTTTTTCTGAATTTACGGCTTGCCAGGCGCATAGATTTGAAGTTTCGGCGCCGATTGCATTCATTTAGAACGCATTATAGGTCACTCTGTGGCCGTGCGACCAGAGGATTTGTCTCTGTTTACCCTCTGTAAGTCCCTATCTGACTTTACTTACAGGGTGTGGTGTGCAGCGTTACGAGATACCGAACAAAAGCAGACAGGACGACGAGCTTCGGCTTTAGTCTTAAGAAATGTTTCCCTTTCAGGAATTTATAAAGAGTGGAGCAAAGAAAAAAGACACACAGCGACTGTCACACAGTAATGAGCCGTGTCTCAAATTATGTACAAAACCATCCCCTATAGGCTGGCATGTGGAACATACCGTAGTTAGAATAGTGATTAGGGGACCGTTTTGGATCCGGACTCATAAAATCTCACAACTTCACGGCCCCACCAAAAACCTCCTGATCTCTCGGTCTGCCTTGCGTTGCACAATTCCGCGGGCTGAACAATTTCTCTGGCGAGCAGCGTGTTTTAACAGGAGCGGGGTGTGTCTTTTAACCCGGATTTCACATTTCACAGGGACGCACGGCTTTGGTCGCTGCATTAAAAACGTAACTTGCGCGAGATGCCACTGAATCAGGCAATCGTGGGTTCTGAGGAGCATGGTGATTTCGCCTGAATACACCCCCTCACAGTGCAAGAACACGGGCCAGAGCGTGGGAAAACATTTGATCCTAGAATAAAGTTTCCATTCCCATATCTAGGTAAAGACGATGCTGTGTCTGCCCTGCGCTGGACTGCCACCCTGTCTAGAGCCGATTTCTGCCCTGTGCCATGCGCTAAACGTTACAACTCCCAGTGCCCCTGAGCTGGATAGGATTAATAAAGTTTGGTACCGACTGGTGCTTTTAAGGGTCTAAGAACTTGCCTTGGAGATCATTCTAACAAGAGTCTAAGAGCGCCTGTCTGAGCATGGGAGTCCAATCTTTGGGATCAGATTCTCACCCTTTACAGTGTAACATGATGCCAGGCTATGTTTGTACCCAGGTAATGGATTTTCTGCAATGTCAGAGGAACTGCAAAGGTCCCTTCTTTGTTCGAATGTGATTTGAGAGCTCGAAGAGGTGTGGCACACACACACACACACGCACGCACACACACGCACGCATGCATTCCGTGTTCAGCACTGGAAGGGAAAACACAAACCGGAGCTTGTCAGGGAGTCCCAGAGAACTCCCGGAGATCGCGAATCTTTCCAACATGAAACCGTCCGGAGATTCCAACGTCTTCATCGACCTGAGCTATCTTTCTCCTGAAGAGGAAACAGTCATTCAGAAGGTGCTTCTGAGGGACGAGGATCTGAAGAGGCTAGACACTGGGCGTGTAAGGTAAACTCTGGACCACAGCAGGACTTTTTGGAGCTTTAACGAACGTGCCTGGCTTTAAAAGTGTCCGTTATTTGCTCGTACGGACGGTGCCGGTCCGTCCTGTTGTAAAAAAAAAAGCTACCTTCGGTCGTGCTAGTGCGACGTTAGGGAGTCTACAAGTGCCAATGAGTCACATATCATGGAGGAAGTAAAGCATATGGAAAGAAGAAGGATAGAAGAGTAAACAAACAGTCTGCTGTAGCATGGTTATTCTTGTTGATCTATAAGTGCATCAGGTGCCCCAGCAACCATGCCCAGCCACAACGTACCAATATTTCATCTGCCATATTTCTAATCATGATGTATATCATTTATGACTTAATTCAGAAGGTTGAAGGACTCGGTCCCTGATCCGCAGCAGCTGAAGGTTTTATCAGGTGAATGGTTCGAGGAGCTCAAGCTGACGCGGTACGGCTATCAGCCGCATGCCTCAGCCGTGGTCCGGTCCTCCATGAGGTGGAAGAAAACCACAGGTAACACTTTAAACGAACACTACACGTGTAGAACTTAACCAAACGCCTCTAAATGGAACGCTTGGCAACTCCGTTAGCTTTGCACAGGAGCCACGAAGCTAATTTAGGTAATTGGTAAACGGGATGCATCAAAAAGCGTTGCCCAACTACACAGCTTGATAGAAATAGGACACACGTGCGTGTTTCAATGTAGAAAACTAAATAAACTCGGCGAATTGTGAACGGTGCTTCAGAAATACCGGCAATTCCTGCCCCTAGTGGTTTCTAAAGGTACTGCAATGGATTCGGGGGAAAAAAAAAGATATATGTTTAAATATTTAACCTTAAAATGCGTATGAATTTAAACTGTAATGCAGGGAACGAATGCAAGAAAAAATATCTGAAATGTTTATTTTTAATGGAATTACAATTGCAAGCGTTTGTTCGACGTATTTATTATGATTTTTACCATCAGCAACAATGATCATAGACGTCCTATTCATCATTATAATCGGTAGGATGAGCTTAATTTAAATTAAACCTTCCCAATGTATTTGTATATGTGTTAATAGCGGGATCTAATCCAAACCGTCTCCTAAAACTGACAACACAAATTGCAAAACCGTAAAACCTTGCTCATATCACTTCAGGACATAAACCAAATCCCTTTACGATTCCTGTTCTGGAGGACGGAGATGCAGAAACGGCAGAGACTCACCCAGGGTAAAGTGTTTTATTTTTGTCTGGTATACTCTCTCACACACGAACACACCACCCACGGCAAACACGCAGGGTTTGTGAGGCATTAATCATTTACCCTGGTGCTCAGACTCACAGACCAGGAAGTGCAGGAATATTTAGCTCTGAATTCCTGTGCTTTTTTTTATAACCTAACTGCAAGACCATGCACTGTTATAGCTCCGTATTCTCATATAGGAATTTAGGCCGTTCGGGTGCCTAAATGGTGCAAACGGACAGTTAAATGAACGTCAGTGAGTCTCAGAGTTCATCTTTTGCATTTAAGGGAGCGTAAATGTCAGTAATCGGGGCTTTATGTGCTTTTATGTGTGGGTTTCTTTTTTATGTAGTGTACCCGTGGACCCCAGATTGATTCACCCAGCGCTCAGTGTCGAGGTTTGTCACGTTCCACACCCTCAAAAAGACCTCATTTATTATTATTATTATTACTATTATAATTAATATGAATATTATTATTGATAATAATAACTACATTTTAATATTACTACAGGTTTGCCAGGAGATCAGAGATGAAGACGTTGTATTAAAAGGTAAGGATCAGCCGAAGGTCGAAAGCCCAGAACCCATTGTTAAAAAAAGGATCTGCAATGTTGTGCCAGTTTGGCATCCAGGAATGGATGAAGTGCCAGGGAATTCTGAAACGAAGCTACAACCGTATGGCGGCTGGATCCTCCTCAGGACGATGAGCTGAAGTTTGACAAGGCAACCCCAAGGTCCTGACCGTAGCTCCATCGGAAAGCTCATACTATTCGAAGCCAATAATCCACACTGAAGAACATCACCATGGATTTACAGCTTGTGACTTGGCCCAAACTGGTCCAAATCCATAATGACTAATCTTGCCATGTGCACTAATCTCTTTGTTTTGACTCATTATTCTAGTTGAAGACGCCCCTGGACTTAAACTCAACGAAGAACGAAGGGAATCAGGAGCAAAACCCGAAGACGAACCGTCTTTTACCTTGTCAGGAGTTGTTAGATCCGAAACGAACAGTGAAGAGCGCAGAAGCTCTCCAAAACAGGACTACCAGACAAATGTCTTCATAGAGACAAGAACGCCAGAGTTTAAAAAGAAGCACGTTGAGGGAGGAAGAAATTTTGAGATAAGATCTTTCAACGAAGCACTGACAGCATCAGCTTGGTATCAGTCAAGGCGGTTAGACGCCGAAGCTCTGCCTAATAACACCAGTCCAGAAGCTGAACCTAACAAGACTGGAAGAGCGTCTCCAACAACGATAGAAGAGTTAAACCTTTATTTAAATGCCAAAGAAGATCCTGATGTTCTTCCAGATCTCCAGACTGGATCAGTTCACAACCCAACCACGCCTAAACAGGAATCTCTAGACCAAAGCGTTGTGGATCCAGTAAAGAAGGAAAGAAGCGTTAAGAAAATCACCATTGCTGATTTCAGGCAAGCTTCTCAGGAGCTACCTGGGGGATTGCATGGCGGAGAAGATGGTGGAGAACTCAGACTAGTTTCTCACACAGAGAAGGTAAAAACTCCGAAAGAAATCGCTGCGACCGAGTTCAGAGGAGCTTCGCTGACAAGAACGGATCTGAACCTTGATACCCTGGTTGAAAACGTGGAGGCTTATGATTTAAACCATCCCGAAGACGTAAGATTTGATCGGACGATCCTGTCCGTGGAGACGGAACGAGGACAGATCGCAAAGTCAGCCGTGAATAGTAAAGCTCCCGGAAGAACGATGGACCATGATGCCACATTCATTGATTCTGTTGGTGCGGATCAACAGACGTCTCCTTCAAACGAGACAGAGGGTGAAAGCGATGTTCCCATTGAGGAAAGCAGCACTGACAGCGAGATTCTCACCAGCGTTTATGAGCGGGCTGTCAGACCAAAGCTTATGGATGAGGAAGACCCGATTCCAACAATACTGATCGCGTCCGAATCGGAAGGACCTGAAGAGACAGAGAGTAAGTGGTTTCATTTTGTCGCTAGTTTGAGGTGGAGAAGACCTAAGATCATGTTTCGAAGCCACCTACGAGGTCTCAGTTCCAAGCCCTTCCCTCACCCGCCTTTACACAAGCGAGCAGAAACCAAAACGACACACCCAGGATCACATGAACGCTCTCTAAGTAACGCGGCCTGGTTTTTTGCCTCCGCAGGTCTGAAGAAGGGAATTTCTTCACCCGAAGCACCTGCTGAGGGCCGATCACGTGCCAACGGAGATACCTGGGAGGTGCTGCAGAATCTGGATAGCAACTTGTTGATTAATTCCAATGAATGTATGACAAATCGACTTAGACGATCTCTTCAATCCTGCAGGGCGTGTCCGACTCGGGCTCAGACGGAGAAAGTTCAGCGTCCAGCCGCGAATCCGATCTCTTGGGCAAAAAGAGCCTTTCTGCAAGCAGGCTATCGGTCACCGAGGTAAAGCAACAACCCAAGAGACAAACAAGCAGCGTGGTTTGTTTCTTCGTTTCCTATCCCAGAGAATCCGGAGCTACGTCAGTTACCCTACAATTGCATGGGTCGTAAGACTGCTTTTGTCGCTCTAGATAAGGACTAAATCTAACTGTAATGAAGACCGTACCCACTTTTGTGTATGGTGGAGGACCTGTGGTGCTTGGCACCGTAAAATACGTGCATGTTTGAAATCAAGATCTCAACCATTCTAACGATGTTTGCTGCTGGTCGGATCCACCAACAGGTGGCGCTTCGTGACGGTTCGACACAGTCCATACGGTAAATCGGGATAAAATGGTGGCTCTTCTCAGCCAAATCAGGAGTCAGAGAGGGTTAGGGCGAACGGTTCAGAAGGTTTTGCCTCTGCTACTGAGTATTTGGAGTCTCTGATTGTGAAGGTCTAGGGTTCTCAGGCAAAGGCCTCAACCCTTAAGTGCTTGGATTATTTATTTCAGTCGTGGATTAATTGCACATCTTGACATCGTGACTGCGGTTAATGCTAATGTGTTTTGGTTTAGCGCACGGGCAGTTTGCTGAGCGTCTACAGCGATGCGGGTGATTTCGGGGACGTAATGGTGCAGGGTTCGGTGGAGTTCGCCATCATGTACAGTCCTCTCGGAGAGCTTGTGATTATGGTGGAACAATGCCAGGACCTGGCCGTCGCAAACCTGCGCAAACAACGCACAGACCCGTGAGTTCGGTCTAGACCGTGACCTTCTGATTTTAGAGCGCCAGGTGATTTAAAAAAAAAAAAAGAATTAACGTCGTATTTAGAAGTAATATGTAAAGCTGCCGTGTGGGGGCGCCATTGTACTTTCGTTGTACTACCTTTTCGTTCTTTCTGAAGGAACTGATGGCAAACCTACTGGCGAGGCGGGAAACAGATTAGATCTTAGATAAGTCCGTGCAACCCAGGGCTCGTGTCCTGATCCAGGGCCAGGGTCTGGTAAACCATGAACATTTTGATGTGTGGCTTTTTTGTGTCAGGTATGTCAAGACGTACCTCTATCCAGACAAGAGGAGCAAGAGGAAGACGTCCATCAAGAAGAACAACGTCAATCCTGTGTTTGTGGAAACTCTGAGAGTTGGTACCTTCTTGACTTTATCTCCAACCAACTTTCCCCTCGATTTAATGTTTCACAGAGCTTAAGTTCACAAAGAGGCAAAGGAAAGGCAAAATTAAAGTTTGGAATCAAGCTTTGTCACAAATTACTTAGGAAATATGGAACTGTTATTATTATTATTATTATTATTATTATTATTATTATCATCATAAGTTTGGATCATGGGTGCACCAGTAACAATTGGCTGTATCTACCCGAGCCGAGAGAAATAGCATTAAAATATATTTAAAATGATATTTAAGTACAATATTAAAATATTTACCTAAGCATTTTAATACATAAATACATTTCAATAATTAATGAAATATTCAAATTGAAAATAACGTCATAGCAAACCTAAAATAACAAAGATTTTAGAATAGTAAAAAGCTTTGCCGTTTATAAGCGCAGTTTGCTTTTTCTGCCCAGTATTCAGGAATATTGTTTAAATCTTTTCTTTGATATTTTAATAAGCAAATGAAACACAAAAGTTCGACGTCTAATTTATACAATATGTTCGCGAACAGATTGGACAAAATGTTAAAGCAGTCGTTCATATTTCAATAAATTCAACCGCAGTCTTTAATACGTAAGTGAAATGAAGTGTTTTAAAAAAAATATATATATTATCTTAAAGATTTTAAGAAACGAATCGAGCAAAATCTAAAAGGAAAAAATATTTTCTTAAACATCTTAATAAATCAGTCAAGCAAAATGTTGATAACATGTACCTAAATAAATAAATTAAACAAAATGTTGAAACGGATTCCTGTAATATTTTATAATTAAGCAGCGTTTAAAACCTACATTTTATTTCATGTTTTAATGAATAAATAAAAGCATATGTTGTATATTTAAATATTTAATGCAGTTTCTATTTTTATATTTAATGTTGCTCGTTATAAGAAGTTAAAAAACAAGAAGGGGCGAGCGTCATTTCTAAAGGCTCCCCAGACATTTAAGTAAAGCCGAATAATCCTGACTTTGCAGTACAAAGTGAAGCACGAGGATTTACCGGGACGAACGCTGAACTTGTCCGTGTGGCACAACGACCCCCGGGGCAGGAACGTCTTTTTGGGGCAGGTCGAAATCAGTCTGAGGAACTGGGACTGGGGACATGAGGCACTCACCTGGTATGCCTTACAACCAAAGGTACGAACGACTGGAGGCACAAGTTACGTTTGTACCCCTACAGAGGGTAACACAATACACAATGAATTATTACAACAACACAATTAGCACGATACACAATTAATAAGAGTAGGTTTTCCAGAGCAAAGACAGTCAGGAGCCTGAGGAACCCAGTGGGGTTTTGAGCGTCGCTCTGAAATACGTCCCTCCAGAATCCCCAGGTAGGACTGAAATCCACTCGAAATCCATGGAAGACTTAACGGGATCCCGTTTTGGCGTCGAGCAGTGACCGAAGCTTTGTGGGCGTGGCTTGTTTCCGCAGGTGGTTCGAGGCTGAGCGGAGCTACAGGTGAGATTCACATCTGGCTGCGTGAGGCCAGGCAGCTGCGTCGCCTGAAGGCGCAGGGCGTCGACTCCTTCGTCAAGTGGTGAGCTTCTAACGGCGAGAAGGCCTGTGGTTCGAGTTTGGCTTTAGTCCCTCGTTAGTCACGGCACTTCGAACCCTGCTGTTTGCTTAAAGGCCAAGCGCAAACAGAGAGGGCGATTTGCTCGCCCTGGATCGAGCACGCCGTCACTTAATGACGTCAGCGTGCACCAAAAGTCGGCAGACACCCCGCCTAAGGAGTGGTTAAGGTTAGGCTCTGGGGTGTCCGCAAACTTTTGCTTGTGTAGAAAAGTGATTGTAAAGTCTTGAAGAGGCTTCAGCTGAGTAGGAATGCTTTATTTTTACTATTATTATTATTTATTTATTTTTATCAGCTACATGCTACCAGACACGAGTAAGAAAAGCCGTCACAAGACCCGCGTGGTGAAGCGATCTCAGGATCCGGTGTTTAACCACACCATGGTGTACGACGGATTCAGGACCGCCGAGATCGGCGAGGCCTGCTGCGAACTGACCGTTTGGGACAGCAACAAACTGTCCAACCAGTTCCTGGGAGGAGTTCGGCTCGGCCTCGGCACCGGTACGAACAATTCAGGCAGTCGTTCGTTCTTTTATTCACTATATTTTTTGGTGATGTGTTGTAACGTAAGAGTCCCGCTCTCTGTCCCGCTCTCTGTCCCGCTCTCTGTCCCGCTCTCTGTCCCGCTCTCTGTCCCGCTCTCTGTCCCGCTCTCTGTCCC
>JAYJMA010000011.1:270935-305748 GCA_036873895.1 Parotocinclus cabessadecuia
GTTTAATAAACATTTAATATCTTACATCAATTATAGCACGTCCCGTCTTATAACATAGGGCATGTTCGATTAATCGTACCAGCCGCTTATTAGGACCAAAACCATCCCGTCCCGATGTGGTCTGATTAATTGGATTCAGCTGTATATATATTTCAAAGAATAATTTCATTCCATGTCTTGCAGTATTTTGTTTTGATCTGTACTCGTATTTTAGGTGGAGAGTGGGAGCCTAAAAAAGGTTCCCAAACATAATTACCAAATCTCTGTGAATGTGTTTACTTTTGGAAAAGTGGGTGGGACCTCTGGACGGGTCTGGACTCGTGCCTAGATAAACATTACGGCTTTTTGACGTTTTTTTGCCAAACTTTTATCGGACTTTTATCGGACTCGGGAATCATTACCTCCGTCCCGAGAGAACAGACTGGACACTTGTGTAACGATGGAGTTTTTCAGGTTTCCAGCTCCTTCCAGAACATCACCGGCCAGTTCGGCAGGGCTTTCAGGAATCCAAACTGAGAAATGCGAAACGCGGCGAATGAGCACCAGGGCACGGCACCGTCATCGTTTCCAAACCGTAACTCGTTCGAACGTACCTTTCATACCGCCCAGCGTCCCCAACAAGACGGTCTGGGTTACGTTCGAAAAACAGGCCAGTGCGTCGCCCGCCAGCCCCACAGGGCCGAGGATGGCTGCCTCCAGCAGGTCTAATCAGCACAGGGAGGCAGAATTTGGGAGCAGGCAGAGCTTAAATTGCGGTTGTGATTCTGCTTTCCGATTGATTCGGTTCGATTCCCATAGCGCTTTTTTTACAATAGACATTTTCGTTGTTACGTAAACATCGTCGCAAATTAGATTCTACTGTCCCTAATGAGCAAGCCAGATGGCGGCGGCGGTGGCAAGGAGAAAGTCCCTGAGATTAAGAGGAAGGAGCCTTGAAAGGAAACCCGTCCTCGTTTAATAATAAATAAACACGACTGACATTATGTGTTGAAACATTGAAACGAAAACATGCAGCATTTGTACGCAGAGACGGCAGAGCGAGCGTTTTCAACGTTTACCTTCAAACAGCTGGAACAGATGTCCAACCAAGGTCCTGAAGCGACCGTTCACGTCGTCTAACGCACCGCTGGCACGCTTCAGATAAGCAGAGACCTCACCTGCTGTGGGATGGGGAGAAGATTTGAGCGAAAAACAACAAAACTGGGGACAGGACGCGAGGTCAAAAAGGAATAAGGTACGCACCGGCGTCGAGTATCCCCGACGTATCCGCCCACCGGCCAAGCGCTGCTGTGGGATCAGAGAACACCAACGGGACGAACTCTGCCACGTTTTAAAAAAGAAAAAAGAGAAAAAAGAAAAGGCAGACGATTTAAGCGCTCGAGCGCAGAACAGAAAATGTCAAACCCTCGGCGCCTAGCGCTCACCGCTCGGATCGTTCCACATTTCGTCTATCCTGCTCATCTCGTCCGCCATTCTCTCGGCCGCCTCGTTCAGCGCCGTCGCGGGATCGGAGGCGACCTTCTGTAACCCTAGAAAACATAAGAAACGACCGTTTCTCCACCCTGCTTGCTAAGCTTCTCAGAGCTTCACTTTGGACGCTTACTGGTCAGCTGGTCGTCGCTCACAAAGTCGAACATCAAAATTCCAGCTGCTGACCAGCAGATCAGGACAGTGACGACGATGGCCCACTGTGCCGGGCGAGCCAAACCCCGCACGAACCCGTGATTTATGACTTGAGCAGGGGCCGAGCGTGGGGTGTCCTCATTTTGGCCGTCCATAGTGCCGTGAGGTTTGGGCTCTGCTCCCTGACCTGTTAAACAGAATATCAGGAGTATTAGCGATCTCTCTGGGCGTCGGCTGTTCAGGTCTGTTGCTATGATACGAGAGAATCGGAGAATTCCATTTTCGGTTTTGCAACAAAAGTTTGGAACTTTCGAGCTCGATAACTTTTGAACCGCAAGAGATATTGTAAATCTGATCGCACCAATCGAATTCGGAGACGCTTCCGATCTTCTGCATGACCACCTTCCCTTGATCCAAACTCATGGCAGCTTTCAAGATGGCGCCCATGTTCCGGACATAGCCCAAACGATAGCTCCCCCTTACCCGTTACTTGCTGGGGTATGTCAGATATGTCATGATCCCTTTTGTTTCTGAAATAGAAGGGTGTGACTTTTGACCCAGCCTGTATTATGAGCTTTAACCGTCTACGGTTTGATCCGTCAAAAGCAAAGTGTGTCTAAATATTAATAATATAGTGTCTAAATATTAATAATATAGTGTCTAAATATTAATAATATAGTGTCTAAATATTATTGCCACTTGGTAATAATTGGTACAAAATGTTGCCTAAAGCCACGTTAAAGTGCCTGGGAACGAGTTTCTAGGTTTCATTAGACTTTGTTGACCTGGCAGCTTCATTCCGTTTGGATCTTCAGTGCAAAACTAAAGAAGGAACCACGAGACACCAGTCGAGACCTGGCTGAAAATGCATTCTGGGTTTTAGGGGAAAAGGTGTCAAATGCACATTGTGCTGCACTTTGGTGGGTTTTTTTTGCTTCTAAACAGTTTTTACAGTTTGTAACAGGGAACAAACATCTGTCTTTTAAATCAGCTGGTGAAATAACAATGGTTTAAAACGGGTATTTTAACCGCCATTCATATTACTGCGTTCGCCCCTTTAGGACGTCAAATGGAAGCTTGTACTCAAGCGCCGTCCCGCCAATTCCTAACCCTAGCACCTACCTAAAGGTTTAAAGTACCTAAAAGATAGCACTGCATAGCCTGATCTGGAAATGACTCCTTCCCTCGTGCTTGTGTGCAGCCAGAGAGGAAGCCAACTGAACAAACGCTGTGCATCTCGGCTTTTCGGTACTAAAAACAAACTACTAAACGCTTTACAGAAAACAGGTTCATTTCAACGAACCTCTAAACTTAAACGCTTAAATCAAGCAGCACGACCTGAGCCAGAGCCTAATATAAACATCGCTTTTGCACTTTAGGCTATAAATAAACGGCGGTACCTTCAGGGCCTTTGGTCATGGTCTCGATGCTGTCCTGTTGGAACCGTTCCACCCGCTGGACCTCAGAGCCCTCTGACCAGTCAGCGTTCTTCTTGTTTGTCCCCCATACAGTCCACAGTTGAAACGTCGAACAAAAACCCTAATTTTTCCCAGCGGGCATGGCGGAGGGCGGCGCGGGGAGACGGCGACGGGGGAACTAGGACGGGGAACGCGACGCTGTGCTTAAACGGGCACAGCAGACGCGCTCGCTCATAATTTTAACCGCGTAATCGGCACCTCACATGGCCATTGGCGAGAAAACAGGCGGCGGGACTTCGGGGTAACCTTATCCACAGCGGTTATTCTTAGCCTGCTTTCCCTAACCCAGCTGCTCTCCGCCTGGCCTTTTTAGGCTGCTGGAGGAGGGCACAATCGAGAGTCCCTACCATCCAAATGTTTGTTTAGGTTACAGACCCTGCTCTGATATACTGTACAGTCAGACTAATATAACAGCAGCCGTTTCTTATCCTTATAAAAGCTCTAGATTTATCTGTCCGCGATATTTCGGCCACTATTAAAGTATGATTTCATTTAGAAAGAAGAGCGGTTCGGTGAGGCATTCTGGTTGCCAGATGTTTCATAAGGAGTCCGTTCAGACCAAATCTTGGGTCGAAGGGCGTACACGCCAGTTTCAGATGAAACATATTTAGCGTATTAGTTCATGGAAATGGCGGAGCGAAGGGGATGAGTCAATATAAAAGAACGAGATCAAGAAGAAGGTCGTTTACCAACTTCAGCAGTTCAGTGATGAATTACGATACGAGATGTAAATCCATAACAACCTGGATTTGCACCGAGCCGTCCCACTCTCACTCGGCGTGTGATGCTCTGGAATAAATTAAGAGACCGATGCAAAATGATCACTCGCTCACTCACCCGTCTGGGCGAAACGGAGCCTTTTTTTTGTTTTGTTTTTGTTTCGTTTTGTTTGCTTTATTCCATCGATCGCTGAGAAAGTCCAAATAAAAACACAGCTTGTTTATTCGCCGCGCAAGTCAAGATAATGAAAAAGAGGCCGTGCTCTCAGTCCTTAGTTCTTACCCCTAATAATAATAATAATAATAATAATAATGAGAAGAAAACGAGTTTAGATTCGTGTATTTAAAGCAAAACGAAACCGACGCCAGTATTTCAACCCCGGTTTTCACACGTCTCGTTTTCCTTTATAAATAATCAATCAATCAAAAATTATCAGTAGATCTTTTTAGAACTTTATCCCAGTTGACCCTGGTTTGGGTGGTACAACCTGGACCCCAGCAGGGCGTCGGCCTGATCCCTTTAAACGATGACGATTGGGGGTTTTCCTTCGATTCCATTAATCTGGGCAGTCCACTGTGGGCCGTCTTTTTTGGCACACAAACAAATGTCCAATATGGATCTGACCTTGTGAGTTTTTGACTCGCAGAAAGCTGTCCCTAACCCTTCCTTGGACCTTGGCGTTGGACTGCTGCGCCCTGCGGCCTTTCTACGTTAAGAGTCTTGCTCAGGGCAGCAAGAAGGTCCCGGGTTCAATCCCGGGGCGGGGCGGCCTGGGTCCTTTCTGCGTGGAGTCTGCATGTCCTCCCGATGTCTGCGTGGGCTTGCTCCCACAGTCCGACCCGACATGCGTGTCAGGTTAACTGGTGTCTCTAAAGTGGCCCTCAGTGGGTGACCGCGCATGTGACCTACGACGGATTGGGTCGTTCCCGCCCTTGCGCCCAGAGCTGGCGCCGGCTGGCCCAAGTGGACTAAGCGGAGGATAACGCTTGCTCAAGGGTGCAGCAGTGGCATCCCGGTGGACGGTCCGATCAGCGCAGAACTTTAAACACAGCTCTGCCGTCCCACGTCAACCAGAAACCGAAACAAAAGAGCGGGCTTGGGTACGAGTCTTTATTCTACAAACGTCTGTGCCCGAACGAAACGGAAACGGTTAAATTAAACAACATCTATGGACGAACCTTAATCTGTCACGTAAAGAAAGTCATCGTGACGGTGGATTGTGGCTAAAGGACACGGGCAGGAACGTTTCTCACACACACACACACACACACACACCTCTGCGCTGTCAGGCTAATGGCAGTCCAGGGAGCGAGGACTGAGCCAGGAATAAAGTTTCTGTTCATAGTGTCACCGACAACAGAATGATGTTAACCATTTATTTATTGGATCTTCTTCGCTAGAGATGCAGGTAGAGTCAAGCAGAATGCCCACACAGCCCGATTACTATATCGATGCGTAATTATCCTATCGTTAATCCAAAGTGACTAAATAGAAAATGCACTCGTTTTAACTAACAACAGAAACGAAAACGAAAAAAAAAAAAAGGTAGACACTGAGCTTTCGCCAAAAAAAGCGGGTGCAACTCATAAGGCCGAGCAGAGTCACTAGGGCCGGCGCAGACACCGTGTCCTTCGGTGGGGCGGGGCAAGCAAAGGCGAGTGCCGCGTCCCGAGCTCAGACGGAACGACTGGGGGGGGGGAAACGAATAAATAACCTAGAGCTCAAAAAGAGGCGAATCCGTACCTGATCTCCGGAGCCGTTTCTCCCGAGCAACGATGCCGAACGAACGAACAAAAATGCATTATGTAAAGTCAAAAAAAAAAGGCTAAAAAAATGAAGCTGGGTGGAGGGGGGTCGGGAATGGGGGTGCGGGGGTGTGGGATCAGAGATAAGGGGTGGGATTTTTTCGTTGTCGGTAATCACAATCATATTTACACTACATACAGTTTTCATCCGCGATCCTTTTGAAACGCTCCCAACCACCCTTCCCCCCTCCCCCTCCCCCCCTCCAGGCCCAAAACTATTTTGGCTTTAGTGAACACGCTCAAGGAGACACGTCCCTTCGATGGAAGATGAAGCGAGTCGAAATACTGGGTCGAGGATGGAGCGAATCTGGAAGCTTAAGTCGGCGCAAGCGCGTCGCCGATGCCGTTCCCTCTGCCCTGATCTGCTCTGCTCCGCCGCTCCGAGGAGGTTTTCGGCTTTCTCCCTCGACTAGGGGCGAAGTCAAACTCGCCAGACTCCTGTTCCAATCTAAAACGGCAAGATTAAAACACGAGCCCAGAGCCCTGACTCGCTCCGGACGGTTCGCGGTCCGTGCCCCTGCCCCGATTAGAGGTTGTCTCCCGGTTGGTACTGCGGCTCCGTGGCCGTGAAGTAGTCCTCCAAAAACGCCTGCAGGTACTCGAACGTGGGCCTCTCCTCCGGATCTCGCTTCCAGCACTGCAGCATGAGCTCGTGCAGCGAGATGGGACAGTCCTGAGGACACGGCATCCTGTAGCCACGCTCCACCTGCTCCAACACCTCCCGGTTGTTCATCCCTGAGAGAGAAGAACAGAACGGCAGTCAAAACGAGATTTCACGGAAACACCTGAAAATAAAGCAGGCTTTTATCGGATTCCACAACGGCGGCTCCCTAAAAGCCTCTGTAGGAAGGTCTGAGGCCACCATTAGATCAGATCTTAAACCCACGCAGACACGGGGAGGACCCAGGCCGCCCCGCCCCGGGATCGAACCCGGGAACTTCGGTGCCGCCCCACCGAGCCCCCGTGCCGCCCAGCGCCCAGAAAACGATGAACAAATCATTTTTAGGAGAAGAGTCCAATAAAAAAAAATCCCCTCGCTGCTCACGGTCGCCGGAAATACAAGATTTCGGCTTTTGTCATCTGAAACCAAACCCCTAGGAAAAAGGACGATCCTTCACAAACGCCCGACATCTCACCCGGGTACGGCACACGCCCTTTGGTCACCAGTTCGGTCAGCAGGATCCCAAACGACCACACGTCCGATTTAATGGTGAACCTCCCGTACAGCGCGGCCTCGGGCGCCGTCCACTTAATGGGGAATTTAGCACCTGAAAGAGGACGAGGAAAAAAAAAACACACAGAGTTCCTTATTTTACCCAGAGCACGCAAAACACCACCTAGTGACGGCATGGTGGTATTACAGTAGTTTGAATTCCAGGTCTCACACACATTAACATTACAGAACAGAAAATCTCAGCTCATGAAGCCATGTGTTTGGGTTCTCACCCTGCCTCGCTGTGTATTCGTTATCCTCGATCAGCCGGGCCAGGCCAAAGTCCGCGATCTTACACACTAAACTGTCGCCCACCAGGATGTTGGCCGATCTCAGATCCCTGTGGATGTAGTTCATGCGCTCGATATAAGCCATGCCAGCGGCGACCTGTAACAGCATCACGGTTACATATAAGCCTAGTTACAATTCATACCGCCTCACAATCCAAACAACGGTGGGTTAAGGGCCTTGCTCAGGGACCCGACTGTGGCAGAGGCGGGATTTAAACCCTGGACCTTCTGGACCTTCTGGTCCATAACCCAATGCCTTGCCCACTTGTCCCAGCATTGTTCATCACGAGCAGTCTTCTTCAGACCTTCTTACCTGGGCTGCCATGTCTACGAGGTTCGGCAGTTTAAGGCCCCGTCCTTCCCCGTCCTTCAGGAAGTCCAACAAGCTCCCTGAGAAGAGATTAAACAAGATCAGTCGTACGCAGGCTGAACGCGAAACGCCCCGTCACTTCGGACGTCCCAGTAAGCTTCTAAGGTCTCTGAGGTCCCGCCGGAGTGCAGGAACTCCCTCCATCATTCAGTTATTAGGAGACGATGTGCCTCCAACAACTCACTTTCAAATCTATTCTTTTATTCTATTATAACTATATTATTTACTTAATTGTACTATTAATTATTCAATTAGCATCCGGGCCACCCGTGGAGGTCGGCTCCCCTTTCTGAGCCTTGGTTCCTCCCAAGGTTTCTTCCTTCTACATTCAGGGTTTTTTTCCTTGCCGCTGTCGCCCTAGGCTCGCTCAACTTGGGACTGGGATTGGTAAATATAAAGTGAAACTTATATGAATATAGTTTTTTATACGTAATCCGTTTTCTTCTTCTTCTGGGATTTTTTTTGTGCCCCAAACAAAAAAAAAAAAACTCACTGTACTTCAGAAGATTGGAAAAAAAAAAAACATTTCACTTTTAGTTTCACTCCAAACTCCTCCGCACACCCTCCTCCCACGTACCCTGGTTACCCTGGTTACGCCAAAACAAGCCCACGCCCGTTCGCAGCCACGGGACGTCTGAAGAACAACGCAGGGATTTGCGGAACGGTGCGCTCTGGAGGGACGTTAGTGCCGGGCCAGGGTGGGGCGTGTCTGGAGCGCTTCTTATAGTCCAGATATTAGGTTCAGACAGACAGCTTGATATAAAAACCAGATCCGAATCATAAAAGTGGGCTCCACCCTTCCCGCTCACCTTTGCCCATGTATTCCGTGACGATGTAGATGGGCTCTTCGGAGACGACGGCGTACAGCTGCACCAACTTGTCGTGTCTGAGCTTCTTCATGATCTGGGCCTCCTCCAGGAACGACTCGGGAGACATCGTGCCCGGCTTCAAGGTCTTCACCGCCACCTTGGTGGTCCCGTTCCAAGTACCTGCAGATTATTGGGAGATGATCGACCCAGACGTCGGCTGTTCCCGCAATAAATCGGCACTAATTCACGTGGATATTTGGAAAAGGACGGATTAAAGCGGGGCCTGGATTAAACCAGTCATTCGAGATAATCCGGTCCTAATCTGTCGAACGAAAGCACCTACCCATCCAGACCTCTCCGAACTGGCCGTTCCCCAAGCGCTTGATGAGCTGCAGCGACTCCCTCGGGATTTCCCACACGTCTTTGGTTTTGACAGACAGGTCGGCAAGGCGAGGCATGCCTTTGTGGCAGGGGACTATCAGGCGACAACACAAACCGGCAGCTCTCGCTACAAGCACACAGAAAAAAGAAGATGAAGATTCAAAACATCACCGGGATTTCCACAGCAACAAAAACAAAGGTCCCCCTCAGAAACCCGGGACGAATTAAATCGGACAAATGAATTTACCGGAATAGTGGTGAACGAGCTGCTGCAGAGTCTCGAACTGAGCGCGTGTGGTGATGTAATAGCCTCCGTTGTCCAGCTTACGGATCTTGTAGTGTTTGACGTGATCGCCCTTGACGTCGTCCCAGTCCTGTATGGATAGGGAATACGCTCCTGAAAGACAGGGGGACAGGACGAAAGTGAGGACGGACAGATGAAGACAAGATTGCGAGGCTCAGATTAAACACAGATTAATATAAAACAAGCCCGGCTCGGTGACGCTACATGACGCAATAACAAGACCTAAACTTTGCGAACCAGCCAGGGACCGGGACCTAAACTGCAAACTTCATTTTCTTGGCCACACCCAGCATTTCAGAGCCTCCAAAAAAGCGTCTCCTTCCCTGGGTTGCCAGATCCCGCGAGAAAAATAAGCAACCCGGTCAAAGTCTAAAAGCCACAACACAAGTCAAGTCGCCCAGCCGCCATCCACCGACTGAAACCAGAGACTGAGAAATCCGATGCCCAGTCTGAAATCCTGCTCTTTTAATCGGAGCCCCAAGTTACACACTCGCGTCAGTTTTACAGCCTGGGTGACATCATCCACGTCGCGTTCAAGGCTGCACCCGTCTCTCTCACCCCCCCCCTCCTCCGCTGGGACCGCGTCCCTTGATATGCTAATCCGAGCGTACACGCGTCTGCTCAAACACGCCAAACCAGTTCTAAAACAGGTGAGGACACGGCCAGGTGGAACGGGAAGGGGGGAGGGGGGTGGAGTCTGGGAGGCGTTCCAAAACGGCTGCCCTCGACGGTCACTGGAACGTACGGACATGTGCCTGCGATGGCCACGGTCCTCTTTCCGGAAAGGTCCAAAAACAACATCTGTGGATGGACCGAAGCCAGCCTGAGCAGAAGCCTGACCCCCCTGCCAATATCCAATATTCCAAGGAACCAAGTGTCCTTCTGAGAGTAACCAACCCCCTGTAGGTCCCTCACTACAAAACCGTGAAGGGATTTAAGAGAAATACCGAAAGACCAGACCCCTTAGCTCACCCGACTCCCTCCGATCTGATCTGATTTGATCTGATCTGGAGCCTTCATCTCGTCCATGGGGAGCCCATTCATCTGATATTCAACACCATCTAACCCAAAGACCACACTCGTGTAGGACCAGCCACACCAGAAGTAGCACGGGTGACCCTCTGGGCCGTGTGCCCAGTCCACCGCTCTCTCCTGGCACCACACTGGCGAGCCTCGTAAAGCAGCGACGGTGACTCAGGAGGCGAGACTGTTGTAAAAACAAAACTCTGCCTCGTACCGCGCCGAGACAATCGACTCGTAGAACCGGTTGCCGCTCTCGACTGCTCATCAGCCGATCCACTACCGTGCAAAGAAACAAGGCCGAGCAGCTGCTCGACTTCACACAGAAAGACAAGAACCTCCCCCATCCCATCCTCACTACGTCTCACATAGGAGCTCGAGGAACCCTGAGCAGTTGTTTTCGTCAGTCTGGGCAGCGCTGGGTCTCACATCTCGAGACAACGCCAAATGTGTAGCCTGGTTTTAGCGCCTCTTGTCCCAGTCGGTGGGGGGGGGGGATGTTCACGTTGCAAGCCCAGATCCGAGCCTTCAGATCAAAGCCCTTTTTCCCTTGCCCCTCAGGAACCTTCTGCAACGCTTCCAAAAGCGCCTCGCGAGGAAAACCACCTCGGGCTTCTGCACAGATGTTCCTAACCCAGCTGCGAGACTTGATCCTGGGATATCCGAAGATAGTGGTGCCCAAACCACGTACCTTGCTCCTCTCCGGCCAAAGGAGCAGCGTTTCTACTCCACAATCCTCGTCCCGTCACGGAGAACAAACCCAGACACCCCGACGCCGTTCACGGGCCCGAAAACCATCCTAACCACGAACAAGAAGGTCTACCAAGTTCCAGATCGTCTAACCAAGCGCGGGGAGAAGCTGCACATGCACGTTACCTTTGGTGGTTTCACTCTCCCGGATGAGGAAAGTGCCCCGGGGGTTCCCGTTAGACAGCAGCTGCCTCTCTGCATCCTTACGCCCGAGTTTTCCAAAGTACCAGCTGTAAGAGCACAGAGATTATCGGGTCAACTCGGATCTTCAAGAGCCGACACGGGCGTTTAAAGCAGAAGCAGCTCCATCGAGCGAGCCTGGGGCGGCAGTGGCAAGGAAAATCCCTGCGTGCTATGAGGAAGCAACCTTGGGAGGAGCGAGACTCCCGAAATGATTATGTTTTTTTTTTTTTGTTCTACGTCATGCCGTCTTTATGAAGAGTGTAACAAACGGAGAAAGAGAACTCACTCTTCAGCCTGGATCGAATCTACTGGAGCCACGTAATTGCTGGGGATGTATCCCGTTCCACCCGTAGTCAGGGAGCGAGCCTCCCACCAGTCTCCTTCCCTACAACACAACGACGGGAGAACGCATCGTCACACAAAACACGCAAAAACATCGACACTCGACCCGAAAAAACCGTCCACACGGCCCAAACGGAGGCACGGGCAGGACTCGATATGTTTTCCGATCAGGGGGAGTAAGCCCAGAGTCAGCCACGCCACATCCCCCGACCGGCCTCCCCTCCCTCGGAAACAGTGCTCACAACAATAGCACCAGCAGTTATTGAACGTGAAAACGTTTTGAAAAGCGTTACTCACGTGCTATTGAGAATTTGGAACTTTTCCCCTTTCCTGAAGCTCAGATCATCCTCCGTCCTCGCTTCGTAATCATAAAGTGCTACAAACAGCGTCACTCCTGCAGCAGAGAGAAAAAAAAAAGAACGGAATCAAGTAATTAGTTAACAACAAATAAAGAACGGGGATTACTTTCCTTGTTCCCTTCCTCCCTGAAACTAGGAAGTGCGAGGTTACGGCCTTCAAACGCTTTGTTTAAAGGGAAGAACTCTTCGTTTACGATAAGATTTGAGAAACAGAAATAAAGCTTTCTTATTAAACGGTAACTGGAACTGTAACGCCTTATTCCCAAACCTGTTATTTTAGCCACACCCAGTCCTAACGGGCAGGCTTGGGAACGACTCTCATTGGGTTCCCGCCTCCAGAAGGTTCCCCTCCTAAAAACAGAGTCCAAAACTAAATGGTTTCAGACGCTGATGGAGAGCCCTCACCTCCTCCCCGGAGCATCTCCACACCTCCAGCATCCATCCACAGACGTCCACATTGACGGATTCGTGCTCAGGGCGGCACGAGGTCTGGAGATACCTGTCCAGCCCAGGATGACCACTTTTGCCGTCCTCAAAAAGGCTACCTACCTTCAAGTCTTCTCTTTTTATTCAACTTTGGACTGTCCAAAATGGAACCCCGCCAATCCAAAGGGCCATGGTTAAGGTCCCAAGAGCAAAAGCGTGGTCCATTCAATCTCACGACCTTGTGGCTTGCGCAAAAACGTGCTAAGGGCCCGACAGGGACAGTGCAAGAACGTAAGAGCTCAGACTTCTCCTAAACAGGCCACTGGGGCTCCCCTGTCCAAACATACGTCCCGATGTATTTACACGATCACGGTCTTTCCAAGCAATCAAGGGCTTGGTGTATTTTTTTTAAGAGGACCAACATTGCCAGTGGTGGAATCTGAACCCTTGACCTCCCGCTTAAGAGTTTACCGTAACCCAAGCCGCCTCTTTATATAGACCTCAGGACCTTTTGTAAACACGCATTTCGTAATGGCTGCCCCGTGACACATGGACGCGTTTATTTTAGTCCCATTGTCTTCCTTTCGTTCTCGGTTTCTCCTCCCCCGGGCATTCGGGAGACGCCCTTATCCACAGCCACGGCCCGGCGATTTAGGGTTCAGGGCCTCCCTCGACGACCCAGGACCCTGGAACGTACGTTAAGTCTCACTCGACGACTCACCTGTTCCACCGCGCGAGCGCAGAGTGCCCGAGTGGGAGGAGCTGTTCACCCCGCCGAACACGGTCACCCCCTGGCTGACGGGCGCGTGGAAGTTGTTGTAGTTGGGGATGGCGGTGACCCCAAAGCTGGGATAGTGCTGAGGCGTGGGGTTGGCCCCATAGCGGTAGCCGGCGTGCTGCGACACACTCGTCTCCCTTTCGTCCGTCAGTTTGGTCGCCTCTTTGTCCTTACATTGTACACAGCCCATTCTCTAGATTCTACACACACACACACACACACACACACACACAACAAAAGTTATTAAATAATGCTGACAGGGTCAGTACCTCCCCCATACCCTCCCGAATTTCAAACCTGTACTGCACGTCCTGGCACCCAAAGCTTGGGTTGCACTCAGACAGTTTCTGATCGTGACTCAGTCCTCGGCGGTCATGTGACCACACTAGGGGTGCCCCCATAGTACCCCACCGTAGGGGTAATGGTAAGCTCAGCAGGGTTGTCAAAATAAACAAAAATAATGGGTAGTGTCCAAAACGCACATAGTGTCCCACATTCTACGTCCACTTTGCACAGTCGGATTCAGTCTGACCGTGGTTGCCAGGTGCTCTTATTGCAATGGTATATTTTTGGCATATTTTTCTCACAGTATCTGGCAACCCTTGATTTATACGAAACATGCACCCATCTAGTCCGACTTGCTCAGGCTTTGGTTGCCAGGTTTATTCTAAAAGACCTGATTTGTCATTGACGCGTGGCTTTTTCTAGTGGGATCTGGCAACCTCGGGTAAATAGGATTTCAATCAGTGCGCCCATTCCTCTTTTTAAGCTTTCCTGGAGTCCCCCCCCCCTTGCCTGCGAATCTGGCAACCCTCTGCGAAGAGTGAGACTCTGCCCTGAACTCTGCCCCGCCCTGCTAAATTTATGCACAGTTATGCTAACGTATGCTAAGTTATACGACGAGCTCGGAGGCGTTCGTGTGCACGGTGTCGGTCGTTACACAAACGAAAATCAGTCAGGGATTACGAAGGATCTGGTCAGGTCTGGAGTGGAGCAGTGAGGTCTATTATTGCGTCACAAATAGTTCCTAGAACCATAATCAGACAGCTAATCGCTCGAATAAAGTAAGAATGAGCAAGACTAGGACGTTCATTATAAGTCGTACTCATGGATCTGAACATACTAGTGTGGACGGAACGAGACTGTTTCATCACGGCTTAAGACTTTCGGCCACAGTTAGGGCACGGGCTACTACCCAAAGTCTGCCCTCTGGTGGACGAGCTACGCAACAGCAGGACTCATAACATGAAAAAAGCTCAAACCGGCCGATGATATCAGCTTCGGAAGTTTAAGCTTGGATATCCAAGTCTGGATTCGAACCCACAACCTTCCAATTCGTAAGCCATGACCTTGATCATGACCTACCACAGCGCCTTCAGGCCTTTCCGTCCCAGTGGTACGTCGGCGCCCGGTGTGATTTCTGTTCCAGCTTGGTACCTAGCAAACCCAAGACCCACGCCCTTCCATTTGGGAGACACGTTTCGGCCCCAGACGAAGTCGCAGACGAGCGACTGCACCGAGGGAGGGAACGTGACACAGGCACGCACAGCCCCGAAAACGCTACCAGATGTCTGTTAGGGGGCACCGCGGCCGCGCATTTGCACTAAAGACAGAGCAAAAACACAGACGACTGGGAAAAAAAAGGCCCGGAGCTTAAAGACAAAGACGGGTCACGTTTTAATTGGGTTTGGGTCGAATCATGGAAGGTCACCAACGGTGCTCAGTACAAAGCTCCGCCCCCTTCATGTTTAAGCTTCCCCAAAAGCAAAGCAAAAGAACCTCAAATGGATCTGGAACCCCTTCGATGGTTAAAGTCCTGGAATAAGGTCCAGAAGGACCAAAGGCATTTGGATCTTGAGCCACAGTCGCTTGGACCCCCAACCATTAGAGAACAAGGACAAGGCCAACGTACAGAAGTTTAGGCACCCTGGGCATTGGTTTAATCGATTAGGTGAATTAAAGAACGGGAATTACATCCCTTGTTTCACTCACGCAAAGGTTTGTGGCTCTTCTGGTGGTTAAGGTATTGGACTCGACGGACCGGATGGTTCAGGGGTCGGGTCGGGTCGGGTCGGGCCTTGAGCGAGCACCCAGGAGGGCCCAGTACCTCACATGCGTTCATGAGCATTTCTGTAAGCCCTCAGACCTTCTTATTATACCTTTATTACCATATTATTATGAATTATTATTGCTCTCCTGCTATATCTCACCTGCCTTTGTTTATCTGCGTCAAAAACTGCGTCCATTTTTTTTTTCAAATGGAACCAACTCTGTATTAGCGGACATATTTCTTCATGTGGTTTCCACATGAGGATCTAAGAGCAGCAGTTCCTGAGGTTTGGTAGGAGAAACGCGCGGCTCTACGCTGTAACCACACGGTCAGATCTGCGACCGCGCAGCGTTCTTCCCGTGTTTCCTGCGTCTAAATGAGTAAAATTACAGCGTGCAGCGCTGGACTTTAATTTGCGCCCCGGCGAGCCAGAGAACCCTCCCTGTGACATACTTTAACGTCTTATAAAAAGACCGAGGTTTATTTCCGTTCGAAGGAGGGGGGGGGGAGAGAGAGAAGGGTTCTAAGCTTTTCAGAACGGAGTTCATCATCAGACTGCGTTCCAACGTCCACAAAATGCATCACGTTTCGCTCTTAGATCTTACGGAGGAAAGATCCCGCCGGAGTCGCTTGTAAGGGATTTAAAGGGCGAAGACGTACCCAAAATAGCTGGGACTGGTTCTGACACGCCATCCAGAGAACCCTTTTTACGGACTTTACGTTGGAAACCTCAAAGCCATACGAAGTGTATTTTTAGAACTACGTTTCAAAGAGAACCCCTTTCGTTGTAGAACTCTTGACCGCCCCAAAAAATCTGTCTGGGCCTCAGTCTGCTTCCCTCTCTGAGTGCACGAGGCCCAGGCCGGTCCATCGCATTGCTGGCGATTTACCTGGAGTTCTGAAGGACCAGACAATCCTCGAGGAACCTTTCCGGAAAGCTTTTGGCGTTAAGAGTTTAAATGGCGTACCTTTAAATGCTTCACAGGGCGTGTCAGGAACCCGGTTTTTCTAAAACTGTGCCTTTGTTTTGATGCTGAAAGCCATCTGGAGTCTCCAAAAACCCTTTATTTCAGTGCTTCAGACTAGAAGCAGTCAATAATCCCATTTTGGATGGATCTTTTAATAGCGTAGAACATCTGGAAAGGTTACAATCCGAACCGTTTACGCCATCCATTTCAGGAACTATAGAGCAGTACAGGAACCGGCACATGCTTTGATTGTTTTCTTGCTTCCTCTCAGAGCCGTTAACCAAGATCCTTCCATTGGAAACGATTACTGCAAGCTGAACCCTTTAAACAGCGGTTAAGCAGCAAACATGCTTCGGAAGAACCGTTCTGGGTGCAGCTGTGGCACGTTAAAGAACCTCGATGGTGGTTTTACAGCCATTTTGAGGGACGAGCCCACGCAGAACCAGAAGCATCTGAGAAAGTTACAAGTGGAACCGTTTAAGCCGGGTACGCGGTAGAAACACGAGCTTAAAACGGCATTTTTGGAACAGTTTAACAGAACAGTTCAAGAGTCCCTCAAGACGCCCACGTAGAAACCCGTAGAGCTTCTGAAAAGGTTATGAGCAGCATCTCCGCAGACAGGCGTTTCTGGAAGCACTTCGAACCACTCTGCTAGGCAGAACCATCTAACAACCTTCTCCGAGGACAAACGTTCTCCCCAGAACCGCTGCTCCATGAAAAGAAGTTTAAACCGGGGCCAGTCCACCTGTTTTCATTTCTTTAAACGTTTTCGCCCACAGACGCTTGGTAGAATCGTTTCCAAACCACTTTGGGGCAAGTTAAGAGCCTTTGTATCTTCAGAGGGACCGTCGAACATCCAAAGCTTCGTGTTTAAAGCTGACGACGGTCGTAAAGAAGACCCATGAGCTCTGCAGCTGTAAAATCCCACACCCCCCAAAAAAAAAAAACCCTTGTTTTCCACAGAGAAGCCTCTGTTTTCCATCAGGGCACCTATGTTTTGGTGTTGCACCATCTCTGGGCCTTCTGGAACACAACGCCGGGTCCCATCCATTTAAAAACCTTAAATGCTTAGTGGATGCTCTCGAATCTTTCAGTCTGACCGTCCTGTGCTTCTTAATAATCTTTGGACTTTATAAAGACAGCCAGACACAAAGTAACCTGTCATCCCACACACGCGCGCGCGCGCGCGCACACACACACACACACACACGATGTTACAATGCATGCAGATAGACCACAAACACGCATAAAGCCTCCATTATGGACGCGAAAAGGCACTCTGAGGCCTTTGTACGAGTCTCTGTGAGGGAGTAAGGCGATCAGTGCCATGCAGTGGCGGACAGAGGCCTTTCTCGTGCCGATTGTCTGACACATGAGGCCATTTCTGCTGCGCATCAATCCGTGCTGCAAGAAGCCCGAGCATCTCAGCGTCCTCTACCGAGCACCATTTTCCTCTTCCGACCATCGTTCTCCTCGTTCTCACTCCGCAGACGGATGGAGATCGCACCGAGTGGGTTCTTATCTCTTGATCCCGGTGCCACGGGCTTTATGGTTCCGGGCATTTTAATTCATTTCCCAAACGAACGACCGAGTGCGTAAAAAAAAATGACCAGGGGAAAATGTGCTTACCGTGCAGGAAGGCGTCTGAAGCGATCAGTCTTTCACTCCTGCGCAGAAACAAGCACCGATCGATCATTTGCGGTTTGTTTCCCACCTCTTTCGGCCTTTAATTTCCCCCCGGTGCGAATCTGGGAAAAATAACAACAGCCCTGAACAGCTTGGGGCTGATCCCGTCGCCGATATGGAACAGACCTTGGCGAGGCGACCAAACCTCTGATTGACGGACCGTTAAGCCAATCAGGGTGCTCAAGAGTCAGCTAAGACCCCGACCTCCGTCGTCTCTTACACTCCCCCACCCACCCCAATCCCTGGGTTTCGAATCCAGAAAACACAGAGTCGGCTCCGAGTTCGGTTCCAGAAACCAGGGATTATACGTAGTCGATTCAGTGAGTCGATTCCACAAACTCCAGTGCAGCCCTATCTGAAAGTGACTCGTTAGAACAAATAATAATTGCAGTTTAGGAGATGTTACCAATAATATACTTACATATTCTTCTAGTTTTGTACCTCTTTACTGAGTGCTTAGTATTTGTCTTGCCTTTTTGCAGCCCAGGAGGTCATGGAATCTTACTTCGTCTTGAGAAAACACCATTAACAGAATGGTTTCGTGTTTCTTACCCAGTGTGTGTGTGTGTTGTTATGATAACTGATATGATTATATTAAGTAAAATGCTCCACCAAACCACACTCTCTATATTACTTACTTACTAATTCATTCTGCCATTTATTAAACGGGTCTATCCGTTTTCAGTTTTTGGGGACCAATGTTCAGTTAATCGATCAGTAAACATCAAAGGAAATTCTGGCAATTCTGTAAATAAGCGGCGCAGGACTCATTATGCAGGGTCTGGCTGGCTTTCTGACATCACACCCAGGAACCGCGTGCACTGTCGGACACGGCGCCACCCTGTGGAACCATTTTGGACTCGCCTTAATCTGGGGAGAAAAAAACAAAACAAAATCAAGACAAGAATCAATATTCGAGCTCTGCCTTAAAGCGTTCGGAATCGATTCCGGACTGATTCAAAACGCCGGATGCAAGCACTGAGAAGTAAGAGTCGACTCTTTGGAATCGACTCCGAGCCCCTCCTGCCCTCACGCCGGTGTCACGAAGCAAAACAAGGCGCGACGGTGCCTTCCTGATGATAAAAGATTCTGTTCACGTGTTTCAGAAGGAGTGAGCAGGTTTCGGTTTCACACCACAGCACCAGCTGGTCTTTATTTCTGTTATTTCATTGGTTCAGATTCGGTCCCTCGCTGAACAAAGCAGATGAATCAATGTCAGTTTGTGGTCAGTTTTTTTTACGCTGCTCACGTCCCACCTGGTTATGATGGTCCAACCCTAGATGAGCAGATATGGTAGAACGGGTGCAACGTGGATATGTTTTCAAAATTATCGCCACACGCTGTGACCGCTTGGTTTCCAAAAAAGAGGTCAATGGTTTAGGGGAAGGATTGGGGTTAGGGTGGCACATGGTGGGCAAATCATGAATCCGTACTGTCCGCTGGAAATAAAATAATGATCTCTTACCATTTTATGACCTACCCCTCGCTTGGAGTGGTATTTTCCAGAAATGTTGTGGCGGCACTTATAATAGTGACTCAGGAACAGGTTTAGGTGACCCGTACCGATCTTTGACCCCGACCCCAGTCAGCAGCACTGGGATGACCAGACCATATCGCCCAACCCTAGTGTCATAACTCTATAAGGTAAGGGTATTGAGGGCAGTGTTTGGCTATGAGGTGCGTTTCAGGGCTCTTGTTTCTAAATAGCAGTGTGTTATCGGGACGTTCCGAGAGCGTCAAGGGTGCAGGGTCGTTAAATCACTGTTACACCACGACAACATGACCGTCAGACGTCTGTGGAACCCATAGTAAGCACCAAACAGGTCTAGGATCAGTTACGGAGCTAGCATTTATAAATGTTACAAACTTCGACATTAAAGTAGTCATTAAGCCGTCCCCGTCCCCCCCAAGATTCCGACGCCAAATCGTTGGTCCACGCTCTTATCTATATAAGGTACTGCATCGGCCATGACTAACATTACATAAGCTACACAGTGTCCCGCCACAGGTCGCCCGTCCCAAACCGCACACTTCCACGCTAAATGCTAGGTCCACGTTGTTTTAGGACGGCAGTAGGCGGGTTTGGATGTTTTCAGAGCTTGGTTTTGGATTTTATCGTCCACGGCGAGGACAGGAACGGAAAGGCATGACCTCGACCGCTCAGGTTTCTTAAATAATCTCCCAGAAACAGCTGAGTTAAATTCGTGTGTCTTTTAGGCACTTATTTTTAGACGTCTTCAAACATGCCATGATGGTCCACATGTCAGTCGCTCCTTATTTGTTCCCCTGAGCATGTGAGGTTTAAGGGCCCAGCCTGGCCACTTCAGAACTCACGGTTCTGTGGGTCCGTGTTGACGTCCTCAAGCTCCACGCTCCACCTCCACCTCCACCTCGGAGCCATGGCTGGTTAGAGACCCTTATTGCCCTCTGTACTACCCCTGCTGCAACCCTGTAGGGCAAGCAGCAGATACCCAAATCCCAAAATGTCGGTCCGGTGCCAACAAACAATGGCACTGTTACAAAAAGAGGAATAGTCAAACATTTCTGAAATGCAAGATTCTTACTCTACACATTACGGCACACTGGAGCACTTTAGAGACGCCGGTTGACCCAACGCATGCCTTTGGAATGCAGACAAAGGAAATCCAGATAGACAAAGGGAGAAGATGCAAACGTAGCCAGCCTTTATTATACATACTGCATTATCGTTTCGATTATTTACACTTTCTATAAAAGTGTAATCATAATCCCAGGTGTGTTCGTCTTATTTTGGAATATTGACCGTAAAAGCGCTCTGAATTTTAATAATAAATAATAAAGTAATCAAGTTTATTGTGAACAAAAAAAACTTACGGGATTTATTCCTCAAAAAAATTAAACAGGTTATGATTATTCTGACAAATAATCCTAATAATATATTTATCATATATTATATATATATATATATATATATATATATATATATGTTATATAATATAATATAATATGTTATATTTTTTTAATAACGTAATATGTCTTGTGTAAACATATGATCTTTAAAACTGTTCTAATATAATTTTGTTAATAATGTTATAACCTTAGAATCTTGCCTATAACAACAATTCGATCACTACTTGCTGCCCCGCCTACTACGCTCTAAACCCCCGCCTTCTTTAATCCCAGACTTGTGATTGGTCCAAACCGCTTTTCTCTCTGGTGACGGAATTTCGGGCGTTGTACGGCGCATCTCATTAACAAAAGAAGCGACTTCATTAGCTTTTATCCCCATATAGCGGCTCTATAATTATTTCCCCAAATATTTCTTTTTTTTCCCGCTCCGCGTTTGCGCTTTAAGCTTGGACCGATCCGTCGCGGTTTTGGGCGCTAATTTTTTTTTAGATTTGATTCACTGAGACGCGGTGAAGGAGCTCAGCTCGCGCGCCGTCGCTCTTTGTTCATTCATTCATTCGGCTTTCTTTGTTGCGGTTGAAATTTGGGGAAAGCATGGGCGCTCAGGTGGCCAAAAACGGCGCAAAAGAGGAGACCGCTGCGGAAAAAGCAAACGGACAGGTAAGAAATCTTCACCAAACACTTCATGCGTCCACGGAGCATCCGCGCGAACAATGAAACCATCTCAAAACTCGCTTGTGCACGATCTCCAAATCATGTTGATTGGAAATTCAGATCGGACGGACGCGGCTTTGGGGTAACGTTTGATTCGTGCTTGTTTGTGAAATCAACAACCGCTCGCGCCGCTTTTGATGTGGCGTGATTTCCAACTTCTATTGTTTCCATCTTATGGTTGCTCCCGAAATCGAGTCCGGGAGCTAAAATAATAACGCGCGCACGAACCAACTGAAATGCACGCGTTAGTTTGCCTTTTTCATGGCTCTGGTGGAGTATTGGATTAAATCCGGAGCATCTCTGCTTTGTTTTTTAAGATCTTTGATGTCGTGCAAAGAAAAGCTACCACGCCTTGATTTAACTCCAAACCCCAAATGTGCAAATGAAAAGGCGTCGAGCTGTAAAAAAAAAATGGCAAACGAGTGGCTTTTTGTGCAACACAATCCGTGCTGGGCTCCGAGCCGCGAGCGTTTTAGCAAAATAAACCCGATTCGGTGGGCAAAGAAAAAAAAACTGGCGTTGCTGTGGTTTCAGCCTCCATCTTGCGCTCCCAAACCAGACAGCACGAGCTTCCATCCAGACACGGTGCGCGTTCTGGTTCACCCACGTGGCGCGCGGTTCCACTGAGATGCAAAACCAAACGCAGTCAGTCCGAATGATGCTCAAGAGGTTTATGCAACCGTGCGGGATCGTGGGTTGTTTTTGAGGTTTTCCTTTGGTTGAACATGGAAAGTGGTTCCAGCTTCCAGCCCAAAGGTTCTCTGGGTTGCGGCTTGGGGAACCCAACAACGGGAGTGGGACCTCTGTACCTGCTTAGGGGGTTCTTTGGAATTTAAACGCCATTGGAAGCTTAAGGAATCTCTTCCAGCTTGGGCTTTAACGGTTCTGAGAAGAACTGCTCCAGAAAGCCATTTTGAGGGGAACCCTTTAGGCCAGACGGTGCACTAGGGGGTATTGTTCACAGATGATCTTCATGCACGGAAGCTCTATATGAAGGGGGTCTACAGTGGCTGGATGGTTCGGCTAGGATGTTTTTAAGGTCATACTTGCAGGACGGTTTCTGCGCTTTAAAGAAGAGCACGGAAACGAATTAGAAAGGGGTTTAAGGTGCAGAGTAGCAGTGTACCTGCTCGAAGGCTCTTAAACCCTTCTGAGAAGAGCTGTACTGAAAATCTTAATGGGGAACCCAACTGGAAAGCCACTTTGAGATGCAAAGAAGCCTGAGGGTCACGGATTAACTGAACCATCCCCCGTGGGAATCCGTTCAGGTTGCAAAGAAGCTTTATCTGCCGACGAGTTCTTTGATGGTTCCAGTAGGAACTGGAGTAGAGAATCCATTTTGAAAGCCTGTTTGAGGTCCAAAGCTTTGTCTGGCACATCAGTGCTTAATGGAACTTCTGCTAGTGAACTGTAGAAAGCCAGGACCACGTCCTGATGTGTGGAGAATCACCTTAAGCTTAGTCCCAGACGTGAAGAAGAACAGCAGTGGAGGGCTGAATCAGGAAGCTCACAGAAGAAGCTCTTTAAAACGTTTGGGTTTCTGTTTTGTATCAGTCCAAACTCAGCCAGCGCTGGCTCTCACAACGAACCTAGAACTGGTGAAATCGTCCTCGGTGTATTTTCACAGTCCTGTAAGGTGGTTCCAAACACAAACCGGACCATAAACGAGAAAATGAGGTGCAAGTTTCCTCAGCAATGTCTTTGTTCTTGTCCTGTAAGCTGAACCTTACGAAGTCTTCCGTTCCATTTCAGGAAAACGGGCATGCTAAGACCAACGGGAATACCTCGCCCACAGCAGAGGGCGCCGCAGAGGAGGTCCAGGCCAACGGGAAGCACGCCGCCGACGGCGAGGTGAAGGCCGAGGGCGAAGCGGACCAGAAGAACGAGGCTGAAGGGGAGGCCGAGAGCGCGCCCGTGGCCAACGGCGACAACGGCAGCAAAGCGGAGGAGACGGGTTCGGAGTCGGGCGGCAGCGAGCCGGCCAAACAGAAAAAGCGCTTCTCTTTCAAGAAACCGTTCAAACTGAGCGGCTTCTCCTTTAAAAAGAGCGCCAAGAAGGAAGCGGAGGCAGAAGAAGCGGCCGGCCCGTCCGACGAAGGCAAAGAGGAAGCAGCACCCGAAGAGGCCAAGCCTGAAGCGGCCGGGGAAGAGGCTCAGACCGAGGAACCGAAAGCCGAGGAACCGAAGGTAGAGGAGGAGAAGAAGGCCGAAGAGACGACTGAGGAGAAACCGGAGGAAAGTGCCGCCCAGGCCGAAGCACCTGCCGAGAGCGCAGAAGCCCAGCCCGCTGCCGAAGAGTAACCGGGTTCGAGAGGAAGAGCGATTCTAATGAAGTAATAAGGAGCAGAACCACGGAGGCTTTTCTTTGTGTAAAAACCACTGACCTTTTGAAGCTGTGCTACTTCCTGCGACCGTCTCACCCATCCCTCCTCCGTTGCGGCCCGTCCCCTCGGTCTTCCGGCCCAGGAAGGATCCGTGACCGTAGCATGAAGGGCGCCGTGCTTCAGTTCCTCAGCCGTGTTTGTTACAGTATTGCGTGTGGACGTGTGATTGTGTGATGCAGTATTTTTTTTTTGTGTTTTTTTTACTCCTACGTGTAAACTTTTAGGAAATGTTAGATGGTGCCATGCTTTAGTTTTTGCCAGTGCGTGTTCGGAAAGCGGTGCCACACGAAGAAGAAAAAAAAACCCCGGTGCTCACGCGTTCCACCAGCGGCACCGCTCGGATCCGGCAGCACTGTGCTCTTGTATAGGCTTTTTTTTTCTGTCCTAACTTTAACCTTTTTAAACGTTTTTTCGGTCCTGTAGGTAAAAGTCTCGTTTCTTTTCTAACAACAGTGTAGATCAAAAAAGGGAGAAAAAAAAAGAAAGAAAAACAACCCGCGATGTCCAACAGTTCGATCTTTGCTACTAAACTGAGCAGATCGGTCGTTACGGTTTCTGTAAATATTCAAAACGCTGACTGGTTTTTAAACTGGAATGTCACTTTGAATACAGAAGGTATGAATTCAACTCGATTTCAAGGGGCACAAAAATAAAGAAAATAAAGGATTTAAAACGATAACACCGTCTCTCGTGTGTTTTTGTTGGCAGGCCTGCTATCGTTCGGAAATGCATTTGAAATTAAAATGCTGTTTGTTTGCTTTAATGTGTTTTAAAAGTACAGCATCAGTAACGGACTAAAACTAATTTTCAAAATCCCGATCAGGATACGGCACCTATCTCTAAGGTCCAGGGGGGCCGGGGGTCGCTGTTTCAACCCCAGTACAGAATCCTCCAAGTGGATGTCAAGTTTCAAATCGATCTATAAGCGTCTGTTCATTTTGGGGGGTTTTTTTTTGGGGGGGAGAAACGATCACTATGTGCATTTCATTTCCGTTTTCAGAAGTGTGCGTACCATTTTTAAACCTGATCTAGTAACCCCTAATATCCCTGTGGAGAAGCAGACTCCACTCTGCACCCCTCTTTAGTTCCATATCAGATTGTTTAATGGCGCAGGATTACCCTGGTACAACAGGTGAGGTCCATAAAAGAAGCAATTTACACGCTCGGTTGTGAGACCGTGGTGAGTCACTGATTTATTTTTAATCTGGTTATACTATGATTTATCTGGGAATAAAGGAAAATAATTCAGACTTTTTGGAAGACTATTGCACCTTTTATGGGGGTTTGAACCAGGTTCCTCTTCTCTGCAGCTTTGCATGCTCCACGGTTCCTGTTTTTTTTGCCATTTGTTCTTGAACCCGGTCAGAAATAAAATAAATTTTTAATGTGCAGTGTAAGAGTTCCCAGTGATTATTAGAGGGCCGTGCACTGCAGCGCCGCTATGTGGTAAGAGAATTACATGACTACACCATGCACTTTAGATTACATGCTGCCTGAAATATGAAGCCTGCAAAGTAATACCGCGAGCAGATCAAACGTAACGTAGCTTCGAGGTGCGATTAATGCGAGATTAGACTTCATCCGCCTGATAATCCAGTTATAAACCAGCAGCATGACCTTTATTCGTCTGTTTAACATGCACAGCAGAAATGCTTCACATGGATCACATTTGGTTTGTAGGACTCTGATGTTCTCGGCCTTAGTGGCCCTCAGGAGGGAGATTCCTGCTCTGATCACTGCGAAACGGATGCAGCGTGTGAACAGAAAACTTGTTCTTATGCAACAGCTTGAGTGACTCTGGTCAACATGTTTGTTGGAACAAATCCCGACCGCTTCAACCAGACAATTAAGTGTTTGAGTTAATCATACAGTATGAGGCCAGAAACCGACCGATGCCATTTAGGACTTTGCTTTCCGACCCCAGGCATAGCCTGTTTGTTTAACAACACGTTATTTATTTAAATCATAAACTCATAATGAGTATAAACACTTTAGTGTAATAAGCGCTGACATAATGCTGAAACAGACCAGATCTACATTTAACCCCATCTTACAATTATATATATATATATACATACACTGTTCACTAAAACTTTTTATTTCACCAATTTTGTTGCGAGGAGTGTATATAAAATAAACTAATTATCCCCCTACTTTTGTGACAGTGTGTAGATACGTATATAATTACCTACTGTGTGAAAACACCCCAACTTGCATCATGGTGTTCTTAAAATTTATTTATTTGCTGACCAACTATTTATAACTTTTTACTAAAAGAGTACATTTACTTTGTTTTAGTTCTTCATAGTGTCTAATATTTTATTACTTTATTTGCAGCACACTGGATATAACAAAGTGGCCATCTAATGACTAATTCAAGAGTCTGGGTTAATATTTTAAATAAATAGTTATTTGGTTATTATAGGTGGCTAACAGGTGCTAGCGGTGTTTAGTTTGTACTCGTATGTAAAGGGTATAAAGGAGTAATTATTTCAGTATCAGATTCTCACTTAGTTAAATATAGAGTCGTATTTGTGACTAATACTGCGGTTCTGTGTAGATAATTCACAAATAACACGGTGGATGTAGCAGGCTGGCTAACTAGCTCGCGCTAGTCAGTGGTTACGGAGAGCAGGGTTTCAGTATAAGAGTCTTGTTTTTAAGTTCGTTTATAAACGCACTTCTCACGAACGATATGTCCCCCCACTTTTGTGAGCAGTACCAAACCACGGAGCAATTTACATATCAGGGTCTTGGTTTTATTTCATTCTGCATTCATTTATTTGTAATATTTATGAAATGCACGTTTTAAAATGTAGTTTTTGTGTATGTAGCTGATGTACCTTTGTGTATTTACTTGCTAAGGGGCGGTTGCAGCATCCCAGACTTTTTAAGTCCCACTTATGACTTATTAGTAATTAAAAAAAAAAAAAACTCAATGTGTAGGTAGTGTAAGGCACAGCTAACTGGGTGGTGGTTAGCAGAAGAATAAGATCCCCTAAGCCCGTTTAGCCAAAACAAACGCAGGCTCATTTATTATTTTTAGATATCTAGTATAGTCGGTGTATAAATAAGTGTTTCTTGTGCTCTATCAAGATCCATTTCGCAGGCAAAACATTGAAAAAAGTTCTCCAGGTCGGCTAGAACGGCAGCGTTTGTGTACGACGTTGAATAAAAGATGCAGTCGAGAGCGGCGGTTTCTAATCTGGATAAAAAGAATGAAGCATTCGAGAATAATTGCGAGCGCCACGATGCAAAAAGCTGGATGGTAACTTAATGCTTCAGTGGAAGATGGAAAGTCCACGTTCTAAGTATAAACTGGACGACAACCGTAGGTTCTGAGGTGTTTTTAGTTTAACCGCGGCAGCTAGGGCTGAGTTTATACCATGCTATTAGCTGCACCTCAGATTTATCCTTCATTTTATCTAGCCACCACAAGAAGGGTGTGTTTTTCGCCCAGCGTTCCTGTCCCGAGCCGGTCCTCTGGATGTTCTGTTTGGATGGTCACCTCGAGCTTGTGTGGGATGAGAATTCCCTACCTTCCAATTCTCTCCCACCCCCGTGGCCGTCTAACTGCACCACGCGCTGCCTGTGGCTTGTGGCGGCAACTTCCTCGGGTCGGACTCCACCCAGTAGCTTCTATTCTACTGTTTGAACAAACAATAAGTCGATGGAGTCGATGGGACAAATGTAACTTTCTAAACAAGGGACACTCCCATGTTCGGTCCAAATATTTAGACTATTTACATGCACCAAGCCCAGGGCGAGAGCTATAGTCTGTGGTCAGCAGTGGCTCCCACCAACACTGCTTCTGGTTTTGTTTTAAAAGCAACTTCGACTTGATTGTGTTTCTGGGACAAACTGTGAAGATCTGGTTTTTAATCAAAAGTTGGGTTTCTAGATGTTTGATCTTGCTCAACTGATGTCACCCAAAAGAGGACAGGTTCCAGACTCGTATCTGGTTTCTTCCCTTCTCAGTTTCAGCTCTGGTCGGTTCTGGACTTGATATTGTTTGTAAAAATATCTGTTGTTAAAAGCAAAGGGACAACATGGATTTCATACAGACGACAACTCGGATATCTTTAAGACAGTTTATTTTTTGTCATCATTGTTTACACAGTACAGTTACGTTTTATGCATATCGTTGATTTGGTTGTTTTGCATGTTTTGTGTTGATCAATTTGACTGATTCACAATATTCAAGTCAGATGAACAGGAAAAAAAAACATTCTGTTTTTGAATCATTACTGAGAATATCATAAACAAGAGAAAAAAAACAGACTAGTATTGAATTCACCCTCCGATCAGGAAAAAAAAAAAAACCCAAAAGACACAAAATGGACAGGACTCCTAACTTCACGTTTTCTCCACCCACAAAAGCAATTATGGTTGACTTTTTATACATTTTAACATAAGTTATGTACTTCTAGTTAGCACCCGCTGTTTGGTGATTTCAAGTTGAGATGCTCCTATTTCTCAAAATCGATGAATGACCGGTTTAGTTTGGCATTTTTCATGTCTGAGAAATAGCAAGAGGGTTTTAGGAAGTGAAGGCTTCGCGACTCTATCACGTAGAGGCGATCAGGAAACCACTGAAAGAGCAGTGGACTTTATCAGCAGCAAAGACGCCGTTTGCGTCTTCGTCATGGATCTGGATGTAAACGGTGTCCTGCTCGTTGAGCTGAAGGACAGCGCTGCCGGACATTTGGTCCAGGATGCCCTTGTTGTACTCGTCGTAAGTGAACATGACGGGATCCTCGTTCTTATACAGCGCCACCAGGGCATTGGCACCGTTCACGTGCATGCTGTAGGCAAAGTAATAGACGCCTGGAACCTGGCAGGTGAAGATGCCGCTCTCAGGGTCGTAGTGATTCTCTCCGTTGTAAACGACGTGCTCGAACCTAATGGGGCTACCGGCTGGGGGGTAAGCAGTGGTGGTCAGGGCAGAGAAGGCAGACATTGGGGACTTAATGAAAGACTCCCCTTTGAAAGTTTCCTCAGCCTTGGCAAAGACAACCTCGCCTGGAGGGCCTGGTGGGCCGGGAGGACCAGCTGGTCCAGTCTCACCAGGGGAACCATCAGCACCAGGAAGTCCAGGTGGACCTTGAGGTCCTGGAACTCCTTTAGCGCTAAGACCTGCTGGGCCAGGTGCGCCAGGGAGACCTGGGTGACCTTTGGCTCCAGGTGCGCCTGTTGAGCCAGCGGGACCGGCAGGTCCTCTTGAACCTGGGGCACCTGCAGGCCCTCTCTCACCAGCTGGTCCTTGGCTTCCTGTATTTCCCTTGGGTCCAACAGGTCCGGTTGCACCAGGGGCACCAGTTGCACCTGGCTCACCAGTTTCTCCTTTGCCACCTGGAGCACCAGTAGCTCCCCTTGGACCTTGTGGGCCTGTGGCACCTGGGTAACCAGGCTTGCCATCGCCACCCTGTGCACCCTGCTCTCCCTTGTGTCCCTTAAAGCCCTGAGGACCCACTGGTCCTGTCTCACCCTTTTCACCTGCAGCTCCCCTCTCACCTTGGAATCCCCTTGGACCCTGAGGACCAGCTGGGCCCACGGGGCCAGTGGCTCCTGTGTATCCTGTGGGTCCCCTGGCACCTGCCTCACCTTTCTGACCAGTTGCACCTGGGCTACCAGCTGGGCCTGAGTCACCTTTCAGACCAGGAGCACCTGGCTTACCATAACCTGGAGAACCGGGAGAACCAGGAGCACCAGTTGCTCCCTGATGACCTTTAGGGCCAGGAGCTCCTGTAGCACCTGGGGCACCGTTCTCACCTGGTTTACCGGGCATACCAATTCCAGGGGCACCAGTGTGACCCTTTGGTCCAGTAGCACCCATAGGGCCTGGTTCCCCATCACGACCAGGTGCACCTGTCTTGCCTGGCTCACCTGGGTATCCGGGCTTGCCGGCTTTACCGACGCCAGGCTCACCAGGTGACCCTGCAGGTCCCTGAGGGCCAGTTGCACCCCTCTCGCCTTGTGGTCCCTGAATGCCAACGCCTCTTTCTCCTTTCTGTCCTGGTGCGCCGGGAAGACCTGGATGTCCCTTCATACCTGGCTCTCCCCTTGCTCCCATTGGTCCGGGAATACCTGCAGGTCCGGGTTTGCCAGCGGCAGAGAAGCCAGCAGGCCCAGGGCTGCCAGAAGGTCCGGGTGCACCTCTTGGTCCTTGAGAACCAGTTGCGCCAGTGTCTCCTTTAGGTCCAGGTGCACCTGGTGCACCTGGTTTGCCTGGTCCACCAGGAGTGCCTGGCTTTCCGGGGGCGGAGTAACCCGCAGGGCCAGGTGGTCCGGGGGGTCCCTGGGGTCCGGGAAGTCCTTCTGCGCTGTAGCCTGGCTCACCTGCAGGTCCAGGAGGTCCAGGGGGGCCTGGCTCACCTGGGGCACCGGGCTCTCCGGCTACAGGAACAACTGTAAGAGAAAATAAAGGTGCTTTATTGGTGGAGAGCTAAAAAGAAGATCAGAGATGATTGGTATTATCAATGTCAGTATTTGTGGAGGAAAACTCAGTGTACGCTTTTGTAATTCGGGATGCTCTGCTGGATAATCGGTAGGGAGGACGTGTTTATGGACAAAAATCTATTTGGTGTGGATAGAAAAGTTGGCTTTGGGCAATGGATAAAATCGTCGAAGGAGTATCTGATTGATTATTCAATAACGTATCATCCTGATTTGGCTCTTAAAGTGGTCGAATAAGCCAGGGTTGTGGGCAGGGCCATACCATCTGACCCCACCCACTGGAACCACCCACAAGCCATGAAACCCCGCCCACCAACCTGGGTTTTAAATCCAAGAACATTTACTGAATCCTTTGGTTTGATGAGCAGAACCTGGTGGAAGGATTTGGGTTCTACCAGAGAGAACCTGAGTTGTTTCGGGCAGAAAGTCGCCCTCACATTTTTGGACCTGGTGGCAGACCCTTGCATTGGAAATGGCTCCTGGTCGGACCTGGGCTGTTCATGGATGTTTAACAGTTCTAGGTTCTCTCTAGACCGTTGCACCATCACTAGTGGGCCACCAAATTCATGGAGCAGACCTAAGGAGGAATGCTGAGGATTTTGTCAGAAAGCTGCGTTATGAAGTCACTTCCTAGACTCCATTCAAACCTTCTGCGGCATAAAGCATTTGAAAGATTAAGACAGTCAGCCAGAACCAAGCTGGAGTAGCATTCTGCAGATAAAATGACCGTCCACCCAAAAAAAAGGGGTCCCAATGGAACTCCCTCTAAGTGAGGAAAGCCCAAGCACCACCTCTGTCTGCACAACCCATTACTCCGTACTCTGTAACGCAGAGTGATTTGAACCTAAACTTATTAAACTTTATTTATACGAGATGATGAAATCTAGGGCTCGTGTTTTACGGCCGACTTGATGTGGTCACGTCCGACCAAAACAGCTAAACAGCTGTGTGAGGTCTTTAAAAACACGCCCTGAGAAATCATCTAGCAGCACGTCTGTACGTTCCCAGAGCGTGGTCTGCTGGCGCCGCTTACTCTCGCCGATCTAACGCCCCGCCCGGAGGTGGGGGTGGGGGGGCCCTAGGGGGGGTGTTGGGGTTCATGCAGACGAATCCACCTGCCGGCCCCGAAAAACCACCAACGTTGGAGACAAAGCTCAGACTAAAGACGCCGGAATGAAAAAAAAACAAAACGTTTTTTCTAGGTCCAACGTTAAATTCAACGAGGTTCAGCAGCGGCTGAACGACCCATGTTTGTTCCACCAAAACTGTTACGGTGTTTGCTGCAGAAATCACAGAGCGTCAAAAACGCAGGAAAGCCGTCGCCGGTCGGTGCCATGCAGCTTGTAAATATACTCTTACGTTTGTAGTGGGTTTAGAAAAAAAGCTGCGTTAAAAAAACAAAACAAAACAAAACAAAAAAAAAACGCCCTGAAAGCCAGAATGGTCCCACAACAGCACAAAACCGGGACCATTTAGGGCAGTTTAAAAGCGAAAAAAAGCTGCCCGGGTTTTGCAGGTACTCACCCTGGCCTTTGTATGGGGCGGCCTTGACCAGTTTCTTCACCACGTATCTCTCGCCATGGCCAGCGACCAGGGCCACCAGGAGGAGGAGAAGGCTTGCTACTCGTAGATCCATTTTCTGAGGTTAAATCTGCCGGGGAATGGACTGGGGTTAGAAAACACGCGACTCTGCGAAGCCGTTCCGAAATCTCCCACTAAAGCACCCGCGTCCCGGAAACAGGCCCAAACACGAAAAGACCCCAACAAGAGAGCAGAACGAGAACCAAAGAGAGACAAACAGGATACGTACCGGCATACTCGGGGTCCAATTAAATAGAAAGAAAAAACCCAGCACCGGCGCGACTCCCACGGCTTTATATCCTCTGGGTAGAAGCACCTTGGAGCATCTGCTGCTCTCTGGGCACCCGGTGAGGGTTTATATAGTGTACGTGGTCCACGCATCATTAAAAAGCACCCACCACACGAGGCCCTCCCCCTCTCGAGCTCCACTGTAATTAGGATTTGAGATCTGCCCAATCTCGCCACCTCTCTGAGCTCGGGTTCAGCCTCTCAGACCCGTCATTAGCTCCGTACATCACAGGGACGCTCAGGGCTCGTTTTTATTTAGAGCTGCCGTTTTTAAAAACGCCAAATCTAAAGGCGCTATTCGAGAATCGCAAACAGTAGAGTCAATATTATAAAATAACCCTAGATATGTATTTTTATAAAGCAAGTTCTCAGTGCGTGTGGTACATAAAACGCACAGCTCTCTTGATGAACCAGTCCTATAACGTCTTTTTTCTTTTTTACTTTGGGCCTTGTTTATGACCCTCACTCTCACCCTCACACACACTAGAGTGTATTTTCCTTAAAAGCCAAACGCTTTAATCCGTGTTAAATCCTCTTCAATCCATATTTGACTCTTTGTTTTAAAGTTATGACCCTTTTTCTTCACACAACCGCCTCCATTTTGGACGCACGCTTCATGCTTTCAGAGCGAAACACCACAGAACATGCACACGTGTTTTCCGGGTATCTTTTTAATCCCCAACATTGATTTGATTTGATTTTTATTTTCTCTGTAAGCCCCGCGTTCCTGATTTCATCCTCGAGTTGAAAGAAAACACTCGCACGTCCCCTCAAAACCCTAAAATCTCTACCCATTCTGGCCGATCAGAGCGGCCGTGAAAACGGTCTCAGGTAAAAAAAAAAAAAAAAAAGGTGTTGAGAGGTATGCGCTGGCCCACGCTTCCAAATCCGTGCACGCTAAACAAACCCTTCCCATTTATTGACCGTCTGGGCCACTTCGGTCCGCGCCACAGGAGGGTAAACAGTAACGCGGCGGGGGCGCCCCGCGGGGCGTCTGACAGGCTTTTTTATCCTTGCCTTCCTTCAATTCGAACAATCGGGGTGAATCCTAATAAACGGACCAGGCATCAGTCGACACCTCGGGCCTTCGTTCCTCGTCTCAGGGTGACGTTTGCTTCATTTTTGTGTGCTGGCTCTGTCCCGAGGCCTTCATTAAACACCCTATTTTGGGCCGCGGGGTTTATAGTGTTGTACTTGTGTATTTTTAAAAGCGCTTCTCCCTAGAAACAGCTAGTAAAAGGACATAAACAGATCGTCTGGAAAGTACATCTGTCTTTAGTTTCGTCAGGGTGAGGTACCGCGCGTGTCCAGCAGAGGGCGCGCTTTAGGAGAGAAAGAGCCTCTCGGTCTTCTCAAAGCCTCGCGATCCAGGCCGAATTCCTTCTAGCACAGGACTAGATTTTTAATTGGCAAGAAATGATCACGTAAGATCCACGAACAAAGGTCTATAACATTTTATGCCACATAAATAAGCCTTAAATAATAATAACTACCGCAACGCTCACAAATATTGCATGATATTTCATTTTGGAGTGTCCCCTCGTTTTTGTGAGGGGTATAAGAGGGGCTTTGGGCACGCAGTGGTCTGAAAGACTGGCTTTCCGGCCTGAGGGAGGGGCGTCGGTGAGATGATCAACCCATTGTGGCGTTAGGTCAAAAGTTCCGGACTTTTGGATCTGAATGTGGAACCTTCGGGGGTTAACTGATAGATTCGGTACCCTTGCCATAACCTTTTTATTCTTTATTTTTTTAAATAAATGAACCTTATTTTGGGTCCTTTGGTACTGGGACTGGTTATTTTGGGTTTTAGCAGAACCCTAACGTGGAACATTTGGACACTTTGGGCATTTTGGTACTGGACTGTTTAACTGAACTGGAACTTTTCCTGCCGGATCTGGAACCTTCTTGTTACCAGAAGGAACCGAATACCTGCAACGTTTAGTAAAACATGTATCTTTTTGGTTCTGGAACCGGAATGCCTGGTACTGGAACTGGTAGCTGATGTGCGGAAAAACAAGGTTTTTTTTAAATAACTGGAACTGATGGTTTGGTACTGGAGGATTAACTGGTTTTACACGTTTGGTAGTTTTTGTCCTGAAACTTTATTACCAGAAACCCAGCAAACCCGTTGGCTTTGGAACTGAATCCTTGGTACTGGAACTAGAAGTTCTGGTTTCAAAACAGCTGGGTTTGTGTGCAGAAAAGGAACGTTTGTTTCTGGAGCAGCGAGCCTTGGTGCTGAAACTGGGCTTTTATGACCAAATTTGACATGGGAACCATTGGTACTGGATGTTTAACTGAACTGGAACTGGAACCTGTGGCATTAGAACTTCATCACCTGAAGCAAAACCACTGGCTTTGGAACTGAACCCTTTTAGCAACGGACCCGGAACCTTTAATGTTCTCGGAGCTTCGGCTTTGGAAAAAGCCCTCGGGACGCTGTTTATTCCAAATGTGTAAGTCCCCCGGCAGTCCAATTATATATAATGTATATAGGGTGTGTGTTTTATGGGCGCCTTGATGTGGCGGCGTCTCTTCAACGTCACCACTCTGTTTTATCTTCTCGTTCACGAGAAGGACGTTCAGAATTCCTCGTCTCCCCTTCACGTTCGCTTGTTCTCCATAGACAGACCCGCAAACGTAACGGTATGGGATGGAGCGATTTGATTAGTAAATGTTTAATTAACCTTTAATATCACACGGCTGTGAGCTCGCTGCTTCCCCCTACAGGACCAAAGAAGCGTTGCTCCTAATCGTTTTCTGTAGCTGACATTTTTCACAAATCAGTATTTTATTACCTTTCGAGCCCACACACGACTACAAACGACTCACAGCGTGGAACACACACACACACACACACACACACACACACACGTGCATCAATAATGAGACAGATCCCAAGGCGTAACATGTAAGCCTTTTGACATATAATAGCACATAATTAAT
>JAYJMA010000011.1:348189-358974 GCA_036873895.1 Parotocinclus cabessadecuia
AAAACTGCCGAGCAACACGGAAGATCAAAAGGAAGGTAGAAAAATCCGCCCGTCACTTGCTAGAATTCGCAGAATTCAGTGCAGCTGCTCGACCGAGTCCGACTGTTGGCGCTCGGTTCCCTCGTTTAGGGTCCGAGGTAAGTCCTGGCCTTGTCCAGACCCTCCTGTAGAAAGCGGATGTAGCTGGAGGTGGACGGATCCTCCAAGCCTGGGGAGAACACGAGAGACGGCTCCTCGTCCTCGGGCTTCATGGACGTTTGGTCCAGGAAGTTGTTGGCGTTGATGTGGTGGACCTGGACAAGCCGAAGACGTAACGGAACGTAAGTGTGCCTAGTTTAGCAAGGTCCTAAAATGCCACAGCGCGGCAGTGGTGCGGCGTAGGACTGAACGAATCGACATCACTGCAGATCATCACAGTGCAGATCAAAGTGGCTAAAATGGGATTTTGTTTTTGGTCAAAACAGGCTGAACAAGGCCGGAGCTCGTCCTCTTACAGTACCTTAACGCCTTTGCAACAACGCACTGGCAACCAACACACTGAGGACATGGCGCTTTCGGCGCCATTTGATTCCTCATCAAATTACTGTGCCGCCTCCCGAAACCCCAACTTCACGACGAGTCAACAACTTTGATTTCAGTTGTGTTTTGAGTGCTACTTCGTCATCTAAATAGTGCCTCTCGCTATAATTTGGACCCAGCCACATCTGGGCTGTGGAAGCCCCCGAGAGCGTGCTGTTTGCGACACCATGCATAGCGAAAATAAATAGTGGAGGAACAACTCCGAAAACGTTCGGAACCTCAGATTTAACTTTCTAAAACGAACAGCCATGGAGGGCGGGTCCCTTTTTGAGTCTTGGTGCCTTCCAAGGTTTCGTCCTGCTCTATTCAGGGAGTTTTTCCTTGCCACTGTCGCCCTGGGCTCGCTCGATTTGGGATTGGCCTTTTAAGACCAGATAAGCTGCTTTGAGGCGATGCTCCGTTGTAAAAAGCGCTACAGAAATCAATTTGCCTTTTTCCTGAAAAACATTTTAGATGTTTTCAGTCAGGGTCACCCCGCTCCTGGTTCTGCTCTCGCACCCAGACGGATTCCGAAAGAAGGCTAGCGTGCGCCGGATAAGTCGGATACGTGTACATCATACACGGTCATAAACTCTGCGCCAATTAAGCCCTGAAGCAGACGTACCACTGTCCCGTTTGGCAGTGCCACCATCATTTCCACTGGGAAGCTGTACTTCTCCAGGTGTAAACGTGCCTTCTGACTCAAGTCCAGATTCTTCTCGTCAGCCTGTGAAGGAAGGAGACATCGGTTAATTGTCTACATGAAGTCTCTGAGCAATTAGGTGCCAACACTGATCAGTCGCTCCAGTGCTACCACGGCGTGGATCGAAAAAACGGGGCTCAAAAGTGGCTCTCTCTACTCGTTTTAACCCCTGCTTGAGCCTGGATGGCGACCCATAGCCTGTTTGCTCATCATCTCTTCTACCCTCTCGATTCTGTGTCTACGCGATGCCCGACGTGACCAGAAGGCACCGCGGGGACGCCACCCCCGAGCGGGCTAGGGAATTGCCATTGTTCTACCTAAACCTAGAGCCTAAACTGTTTATTTGTCTTCTTTTTTTTATTCGCATTGTCTTACCTGCAAATCCTCCAGCTCTTTAACAAGAGACCAGCTGCTGATGAAGCTCTGGTTGAGCAAGGCGAGAACGGGCGAACTTTCCAGGACTGTCTCCCGGAGAGTCCGCCCCGAACCTGCAGTAATGGGTTTAAAAAAAAATTTATTAAAAAAAAAAAAAAAAAATCACAACAGTTGTCTATTTGACTAATTTGCCAATAATGACACTATGGTACAGTAGAACCTCGTTTTTTCAGTTATCGTTAAGCACTTTGTAACGGATTCATGACCAAAACCAAATTCTGACCTCAGCAGGATTGATCATCCAGAGCACCCCAGAGCAGGATGGAGTGAACCAGTTTACCCTCTGCTTCTGCTCTGCTGAACACCTCCGGGAAGGGCAGGTAAGGAACCTGACAAGGGAAAAAGAAGTAAAAGTACTGGGACCCCCCCCCCCTGCCCCTAAAAAAAATAAAACTAAAAATAAATAACTAAAAACACCACATTAGCGTTCACCTTTTTGAAAGGATAAAAGGCGACCTCGAGCCGATTGGCTGCTTCTTCCCGGCTGATCTCAGAGCTCCAGTGGATCTCCTCGAACACAAACTGGATGGGCCCTCCTTCCTCGTCTCGGCTGTCAATCACGTTCCCTTGTTCGTCGTAGATCACGGAGGGCGTGGACGGGCCGGCAGCACGCAGTTCCATCTGGGGATTACAAATACGTGACCTACATGGGTAACGGTCCCAAAGGTTTGTATTTAGGACCACGTTCCTATAAATCTCCACCCCAAAGTGGGTTATTTTGACAGGCGCTTGCGTACCTGTGGCAGGTAGCCGATGTCCACTTCCATGCTGCTGCTCTCACTGGCGCCATACAGCCACTCCATATCAACGTTCAGAGATCTGAAAAGAAAACAAAAAAAACGCACATTTTTTAGACCAGGCAGGCAAGTTTCTACAGAGGAAGCACAAACATCCAGGCCCTTAAACCTGAATAGACCTTAAAAAAAAAAAAAAAAAGCATCAGGACTCTACAGGGACAATGGAAAGACATACAGACCCAACACAAACATCTGGGGTCTAACAAACATACCAAAGAGACCTACAGACCCAACACAAACATCTGGGGTTTAACAAACGTACCAAAGAGACCTACAGACCCAACACAAACATCTGGGGTCTAACAAACGTACCAAAGATACCTACAGACCCAACACAAACATCTGGGGTTTAACAAACGTACCAAAGATACCTACAGACCCAACACAAACATCTGGGGTCTAACAAACGTACCAAAGAGACCCACAGACCCAACACAAGCATATCAGGTTTAAACCCCAATAAAGACACTTACAGACCCAGCACAAGCCCACAGCCTAATCATAAACCAGCGGTTTAACAGATCCAACAGGGCGACCAAGTGGTCGAAACAGGAGCATCGGGGTCAGTTGGCCCAAAATCAAGCACGTGCAGTAAAGGTTCCCTGATTGAGTTCAATACAGGGTACTTACTTGTCGTTAGGAACATAGAGATGAAAGTGTCGAACGTGAGAGGCGTCTTTAGACAGGATGACATGGCCAGCGAACTGGCCGGGCGTAAACCAGAACGGGAAATCTGGAACGTCGTTCAGCTGGAACTCGGCGTGTATCCTGCCATACGAAGCAAGACGTGAACGAACCGAGTCGCTGGAACGTACAAGATTCAGTTGGAGAGGAAAATACCTGAACACGATGTCGTAGTAGAATTCGCTGACAGCTCGCACACAGGCCACGGTTCCCTGCGGGGCGAAGCGCGATTTGACAAACGGGCGAGGATGAAACATACTCAGCAAGGTATGGATCAGGACCTGAGGAGGCAAAGCAAAAAGATGGCAGCCAGGAGTTGAAAATATGGACTCAGACGTGACGTTAAGAAGGCGGCCGTACCTGTTTGCAACGCGGAGCAGGAGGGTGGTAGAGATTGTTGGGCAGGTAGCCGGTAAAGATGTTGAGCTCACTGGGAATGATCCACCACGTGTCCCCCAACTCCCCCTTGCCCTTTGGTGGAAGAAAGATCCGGAACTGGGCTGCAGATAAGGTGGAGGACGGAACTGCGGGGCGCGTCCACGAACGCAGTCCGCTCAGGGCACTGTGGGATACCTGAAGAGAAGGTGTGCAATTGACCTTCCCCCAAATGTTCAGAATTTTATGTCCTCGTGTCCCTTAAATCTTTCCTTAAAGATGATCTTTGCTTCAGCCCCACCCAAGCTGTTCTTCCATCATCAGTCCCAGCCCACAGGGCTCCCCTTGTCTGGGTGGGTTTAGTCTCACTGTCCAAAGACATGTGTGTTAGGTTAATTGGTGTCTCTAAACTGGCCGTGACTGTGTGTGGGTGTGTGTGTGTCCTATGATGGATTGGCGTCCGGCCTGGGGTTGTTCCTGCCCCCACCAGTGCATCGGAGGGCCTCATAACCCATGCCCAACCTGAAACCCAACTTCCACATTGCAAGCCGAGCCTAGGGTTCGAACCCAGGTCTTCAGAAAGTGCAGTTTCCGGCAAGTGGCTCTGAGCCACAGGACCTGAAACTGGCGCTAAACTAGTAAAGTATTTCAGAGACTGGCTGTTTTAATGGAAATAAAGAAGAACAAACATCAAATCTGCAGCACATTATATTATTTTAGGTGAAATTCAGGCCGTTTATCAGTCACATGATCAACGTTCTGGTGTAGAAAGAGAATTATTAAGACCACAGTGGATCGAGAGACCAGCTTACCCCCAAGAAGCCGTCCTTGCTCTTGGTCATGGTCTCCAGCAAGAGCGGCTGCATCGTAGCGTGGAGCGCGAGCGTCTCACCGTTCGGGTCATGCAGAAACTCCTCCTCCAGCTCCACAGGCGGAGCAACACCTTCAGGCAAAAGAAAGAGGCCAGGCACTAAGCATCAAGTCCTGATACGATCAACAGTTTAATAATTAACCGGCCATGCCATGAACCTCCAGGGGTTTCCACAAGGCAGTGGCGACCCCAGAAACTTGTCTGTCGATTATTAATCATTAATTGCGTGACGTCTGAAGACTAATAAGATGCAGTGAACATACAGTACAACACCATTGTGGAATGTATTTGCGTATATGACGTAATTCGGCGTTCTTTAAATAATTCCCGTCTCCTAAAAAGATAAATCACCACGCAGAGGCGTCCAATTATTTTTCACCCAGCTTTACTGTTGCTGTCTGTTTATAGAAATGTCCAAAAATGGACAAATCGTTCTATTATGAAGCTTCGTCTTCGATTTCCTTCTACTTATACGGCCATACAATTATTGTGATTTTATAAGGGGGGGGGCGTGGCACCCCCTGGCCCTCCTTGACGGCAATGCTGCCACGACGACAGGACTGAAAGATAAATCTGGTAACAGAAAACGACGGATGGGGCCTTAACGACCTTTAATCTCCTGGGTTGCTTACGTATTCGTCACTTTGGACAACAGAACCACTGCCAAACGAATAATTAAACCAAACCCCTTAACCAATGTTCCTTCCGAGCTAAAAACGACGTAAGAAGAGCCCATGTTGGTCCAGCCTGGTAAGAAAGCAGAGGGGTAAACGCCCCCCAATGACTCTGATGCCGCACTAGAGATCACTCTAGCCGCACTTTTTGATCAGGATCATCACCGCCAGTCAGCGCATCCAATGCAGCCTATATACATTAAAATAAATATAACAGGGGTATCCGTAACTGGCTGTGGGTTTTAATCAAACCAGACAGGACCTACACCTCATTCTACTTGGACTTGGTCCAGCCGGCTAAAGCCACCAGGGCTCACGCTGGCAGATACGCAGTGGTTCGGATATCAGAAACAGAATTGGTTAATTCAGTTCAGTTCAACCTGTGAGCTTCTCAGCAACAGGTTTGAACTCCTCGGGGCTGAGGTGGAAGTCGTGGTCTACATCCAGAGACGAGAAGAGAAACAGTCCTTCTGATCCCAGGGTCTTCAGTGCCGCTTCCTGAAACACGAGCCGAAACGTGAACAAAAACGCCACTTACTTCTTTCGAAAGTCTTAGGCCACCATTATATTCAATGTTTTAGCAACGGTTCAATGAAAAAACGCAGGACGCTGCCTCGCAGCAAGAAGGACCCAGGGTGGAGCGGCCTGGGTCCTCACCGCATCTGCGTGGGTTTACCCCGGGTACTCCGGTTCCCTCCCACAGTCCAAAGACATAAAAGTTAGGCTAACTGGTGTCGCTAAAGTGGCCCTTAGTGCGTGACTGTGACCATGATGGTTTTGCGCCCAGTCCAGGGTTGTTCTTGCCCTTGCGCCCAGAGTTGCTGGGTGGGCACCGGGCGGGCCGCGACCCCGTGCGGATTGCTTCTAATAAAGACCCTTTTTACAACATTGCTAAAACGGTGGTCTAAGGCTTTTGCACATTAATGCGTGTTACACAACAGCTGAAAGACACCAAATTACCTGTGCGCGCGCGCGTGTGTGTGTGTGTGTGAGGAAATCAAACATTTACAGTGGGGTGCCGTTTGAATGCGCTCATATAACACAAACCCCATATGGACACCATGTGTGTATTACCGTCCCTACACTAAAAGGTTTAGCAACATCGGACGTTTCTTAAATTGCATTTCTAATTAGACTCGCTCGTTTTAAACTGGATTTGCGTGGCTTCTTTCCTCACATGGAAACGTGTCGAAATTCGAGTTCGTGGGAATCACGCATCACGACCCGCTTCTTGGACACGTATTAATAAATCACCGCTAATTGCTCATTATAATGCAGATCACAAACTCGCACTTACGTGCCTCTGGGAGATCCGCACACCTCGGTAATACTGGATCCCAACCCCGAGAACAGGAACACACACAATTACTAATAAAGTCCGAAGAGTCCACCATGATCGGACCGATCTTTTAAGGGAATTCTGATCCATGTCATTCTTCCCGCATTTCTCCTTCTTCTTCTCCTCCTCCATCAGCGCTGATTTATCCACATCTGCCGCCATCCTTAATATCTTCTGAACTTTTTCGGCATTCCTGCTTTGTTGTTGCGAATCACAACCCACAGAAAGCTCCTTCACCCACCCGAGCCGCTACTTTTGTAATGGTTTGTAATTTTCGCAAGGCGAAATCTGCCATTCACGCAGTCCTGCTGTTCAATTTGGGCCGCCTCCTAAAAAGCTGGGCGTTTCCTGTATAGGTACACTACTGGACGTATGAGCTAAGGGCTCTTTCACCCTACTTAGTGGACTAAGGGTAAAAAAGTAATTCGGATTAGGACTCGAGTCCATTAAGGCTGTTTGGAAGACATGGTGGACGTGATTTTAGTTCTTAAAGGGCCAGTACACCGTTCATTTTATTAGCGTCAACGTCATTTAAGTTGATTTAATATTAAAAATAAATGTTACAAATGTTTAAAAAATACTGCTCATAAAAATGAGGGGACATTTCAAAATCAAATATCCCATAATGAAATAACCCCTAATGTGTGTGAGCAGTGTATGCGTTTATCTTTTAAAATGTCAAAAAGTTAAATAAAATCACAATAAATTAAAATTACACATTAGAATTGCTTGTAAATGAAAAACCACACACAATTCCATTCAAATAAAATAAAACAAAATATTAAAATAGCTTAAGATTTAGGTTTAATGTTAAACTGGATATTTACAAAAACTGACAAATCACTCTTTCATGAAGCTTCGTCTTCTATTTCCTTCTATTTATACGCCATACAATTATTGTGATTTTATAAAGGGGAGGCCATGGCACCCCCTTTGTGAATAAACTACAAGTCCAGCCTTCCAAGTACACACACAAAACAGTCCATCCAATGTAAGAGTTGTGATATCACACTTTATTTACATGTTCTTTTACATCATACAGCTGTATTAATAAGGAAGCACAAACAGGTCAAATATGTGAGTTTAGCCCAAAGTCACTTTGTGGTATTTCCTTCCATTCCAGATGTGTGAGGTCATGGCACTGGTCACGGCACTGGTCACGGCACTGGTCACGGCACTGGTCATGGCACTGGTCATGGCACTGGTCACGGCACTGGTACTGGGACCGTTTATCTTGGCCTGCAATGCTTGGATCTTTGTTGAGATTTCTACACCAGCTCCAAAACAACACACTTACTTACGACTGCGTTCTTCCTATTCTCTGTGCCAATAACGAAAAAATTCCACCCAGTTCCCCTCAAGTTTCCCTCGTGGGGTTTAGATCGTCCCAAAGGGAACGTCCCGAAATCACGATAAAACAGATGAACTATGCAGGTCATACACACTCATTCTTGGTTGTGCACAGATCACTGCATGTTCTCCTCCACGTCCTGTGTGTGCACCTCGACGGTTTTGGGAGGGACGTAAGAACCCATTCCGGCTGCTCGCTCTGCTTCGGCCTGAGTGTACGGTTCCTCCCTCAGCTCCTTCAGACTGAGGAACAATGAGCCAAATTAGACCACAGTCTCAGTTCTAATAGCAAAAAAAAGTTGTTTATTTGAAAACATTAATTGAACCATTCATTCATTCATTCATCTCTCACGGTGCCCACCCAGCAACTCTGGGCGCAAGGGCAGGAACAACCCTAGGGCAGGGTCCACACCCGCCCCGCCCTGAGATCAAACCCGGGACCTTATTGCTGTGAGACAGCGGTGCCGCCCACCGAGCCACAGCGCCGCTCGAATTAGAAAATAAACACAAATGAATCCTCACCGTTTTTTATGCACTTTGGTCTTGAAGTGTTCCTTCAGCGTTTTCAGGTCAACGAAGTAGCGCCTGCAATCGACACAGCTTGCAATGAATCAACTGTACTGCTAAAATCTAAATCAATCAAACAGAAATTCGCACGCTCCTCAAATTCAGCGCCAAAAGAGGCACGCTGAAATGTTGCCGATCCCCAGTTGAGTTACGTTTCAACCAGTCAAGTCAAATTGTATTATTATTTTTACAACACAGCATTGCCTCGAAGCAGCTTTTCAAATGTCCAGGTGCACTGTCCCAAATGAGCAAGCCTAGGGCGACAGGGGCAAAAAAAAAAAAAATCCCTAAACATTTTAAGGAAGAAACCTTCGAAAGCCCAAGATTCCAAAAACCACCCGTCCTCCATACGTAAAAACTAAAAAGGTCGATGCCTTCCCTGGAGTCGCCTAGCGTGTTTACGGCTCCTGACTGAGAAGAGGTGGTACAGTACAGGGGACGTCTAATTAATGATGATGTTGTTTGGCAATACGGCATGTCAAAGGTCGCAGTGCGAAAGAAGTCCTGAATTTGCAGGCGTGCCGAAGCGTTTCAAAATGTCAGGGTTCACACGATACTCACGCGCAGTGCAGGCAGTAGTGCTGGCCGAAGCCGGTGACGTCGTAATCCAGCTCCTGCTTGAGCAGCTTGGCGGCGTTGCCGGGGATCATGTCTGCGTGGATCTCGTCCAGGTCCTTCGTCCTTCGCTTCGTCTTCCACGTCTTTGCAATGTTCTTCTTTTTTCCATTCTTGTGGTTACCCACCTGCTTGGATTTGCCCATGATCTGCAGACACAAATTTAAGTAGACAGTTGTCACGCAGGGAAATACAGGTTCGGGACAATGTCTGGGCACCCCTGAGCAAACAAAGAGTCTCCTGGACTGCCGTGGTGGAGTCCAAACCCTGTTGTTGTGGGCACAGGCGTCATCACGGGATCCTGCGGTGCTGCAACAGCGACCCCTACCCGGACCGGGTCCAGACCCAAAAATCTTTCTACTTGGTTCATTTATTTACTTGGATTTATGAGAATTGTTAGTGGTTCAATACAGTTTGTATTAATGTGCCACTATTTACGTTTGTTTCATGTATAGGTCGTGTTGTTCCAAACAGAAAAGCAACACAACTTTAATCTGACACGAACGGGAAAACCACTCACGTCCACACCGATAAACAAACAACTACTTATTTAAAGTGTCTGATTGGATTTGTTTTGTTTTGTTCTGAGAAGTCATTTTGACTGTAATTCGTATACATTTGAACGTCGATCAGCTGTACCGGACGACCTTACCTTCGCTGTGTGAACCAAAAATAAATCATTAACCCTAAATAGGCCCAGAAAAATAACGTTTTGAACATATAACTCACATTCAATAAGTTTACTTACTGTTATAAATGCGATGTCATCGATATACGATCAACGAACCACGTGTTTACGCCACATTGGTGCAATACTTCCAGACCGAAATGACTGCGCATGCGTGTTTTGTCGCCACAGCTTTGCGTCGTGTCCGATTTCGCATCGTTGTGCCTATGTCCGACGAAGTGCATATCTGCACTGCATTTCGTAACCACCATAGTCTGAACAATAACTATATCCGTTTTAGGATATTAGGATAAAAGACGACCAGGCCGTGCTCTCAGATAAGAGGTTGTTTTAAAAAATGATAGGAAAATCTAACTAGCTAGTGGACTACATAGTGAATAAGGGGGTGATTCTGGCTATGCCGCACGTAACGATCCGCTAGGTGGCAATAAATGTACGAACGCGAGAGTGGTATGTAACTGAGAGGTTGCCATGGTGATGGCGTTCCGAAGAGACCATAGTTATGTTTTTGTAATTTAGTAAGACGCAAATCTAAAATAAGATCAGACATTAAGAGTGTTAATCAGGAACTGTGTTTTACGTTACAAAGTAAAGCGTTTTGAAGAGTAATATAAGCTTTATTTACTTTTATTAAAACATGTCTGGTGAGTACTTTAGCTTGCTAATATGGTTAGCTAGCATGCTACATGCAGGTAGGCAAAATGTTTTGTTAAATCAATTGTTTTATTATTATTCACCAAAAAATATTATTATTATTTAAAATAGAATTGTTATGATTCTTTATTATTGTTATTATTATTATGATTATTATTATTTGCATTTGCATTTTATTAGAATTGTATTGATCATTAAATTTTTTTATTCATTGTTATTCTTTATTATTGTTTTTACTAGCATAATTAGTTATTCACTTATTATTATTATTATTATTATTAGCATTTGCATTTTATAAGAACTTTATTAATAATTGTATAATTTTTTCATTTTAAATGTATTCATTTTATTATTCTTTATTATTATTTTTACTATAATAATTACAGTTATTATTTATATATATATAATTATTATTATTATTAGAAATAAATTATAATTGTTATTATTTTATTATTATTAATATTATTAATTTGAT
>JAYJMA010000011.1:366344-378491 GCA_036873895.1 Parotocinclus cabessadecuia
GCGTTAGGCTGCAAGACAGTTAGTGAGGGATTACAAGCTAAGGCATGCTTTAGCTCACACACGCGCACACACACACACACACACACACACACAAGCACGATTCGTATCGCTCACAACATGCGGCAAAATCTTTAGGAACCATTACTGTACTGTGGCTGAATTTAATCCGGTTACACTTGGCCCAAATCACACGCTCCGTTTCTTCTCATTTAGAAAGAAGTCTTAAATGAGCTTCCATGCACAGCACCGTCAGAGGCAGGTTCATCAACGGCGTGGTGCGAAAACCTTCATCCACCCTCTCACACCATCTTCTCTGAACGAGGGACCGTGGTGCCTTAGTGGTTAAGCTTACGGACTACGAGCCAGAAGATCCAGGGTTCGAATCCCAGCAAGTCCTTTAACCCACAGTTGTTTGGATTGTGCAAGTCGCTCTGGATACATTGTAAAAAAAAAAAATAATAATAATAATAAATAAATAAAAAATGTCAACGTCCAGTGGAGACCTGGTTGGAGTTCCACTTGTGCCCTCTGGCCAGGTCAGGAAGAAAAGGGGTAATTGCAAATGCAACCCCTGATGAGGGCAGCGATGCTTTCGTCGCTGAAAATGTGAACGTGGGACGACAGTTACCAAGATCGGTGAAGGGTTTCGTTTTGCACGCCTGACAAGTTTAGGACCAGCGCTGTGAGGAGTTGCAAAACGGTACAGTTTGTCGCTTTCGTTAATTGCAAAAAGGTGGCATTTAGAAGGCCGTCTGCTCAATTGTAGTTATTTTCTTGAAAGAGGAAAAGAAAATCCGTAAAGTGGGGGTGTGGTCTCTCTAAAATGGAGTAGATGGGGCCCTAAATCATGTTCCATTCACTCATGGCAAGTGCTCCATCTTGGCCAGGATCGTGGTGAAAGTTCCCAAAGGAAACCTACATGGAGGTGGGGGAGAACATACCAAATTCCACCCAGTCACAAGCTCCAATCCGGGCCCTCGTGGGATCTTAGGAGTTCTAGGTGTACTTTATGCGCTGCTTAAAGGTTCATATCACGTATACGCTGTACCCCGCGCACACGCACGCGCGCACACACGCGCGCACACACACGCGCACACACACGCGCGCACACACACGCGCACACGGAACTGTGCAGCCGATGCACACTAAACAGGACGCAGCCACATAGAAACAGTGACACAATGAGCCCTACTTAACGAGGACCCACACACAGTGACAGGTTGGTGGGTAATGAGGACAAGCGAACCATGCATCACAACGCACAACGCGACCGAGAAAACACACACACACACACACACACACACACACACACACACACACACACACACTCCCTCTAACTCTGGCACTTACTGTACAGCTTCATCATCCCCGTCCTCCTCATCCTCCTCTAAATGTGTCACATGACCCCTGGGAGAAATGAAGAGGGCGGAGGCTAAGAGGGCGTGGCAGCCACAGAAAAGGGCAATGAACACACGCACACGCGCACGCACGCGATCGGGACGACAGCTAAGCCGCGCCGAGCAAAGGCGGTTAGTCTGCTCGGCTAATGGATGGGAGGGGTTAATTGGGGCTGACCAATCAGAATCAGTGGGTGGGTCCGTGCTTACCTCTGATTGAGTTCCTCTGCTACTGATTTTAAGAGACTCCTGAAAGAAAGGAAAGACAGACAGACGGGGAATGGCAGAACAGAGCGGAGTCCGACGGAGGTCCAGTTACACGACCCAACCACCCAGCACCAATGTGCACCACCCCACGCCACGTACTTACTTATTGTCGCCCAGAATGCTCTGCGGCTCCAACTGCAGCTCCTAAGAGAGGACGAAGTCGGGGGGAAAAAAAAAAAAGCAACGACGCTAAATCGACAGAGTGCTCGTCAAGATGCTGAATAGTTACAAAACATTTCCTATGCTCCGTAACCAATGTTTTGTAGACTGAGAAACCAAAACAGATAATATGGCAACGTATGCGAATACACGCGTTAGGTAATCAGATTACTGCTCCAAATCGGACAGCTCCGTGTGCTGAATAGAGGAACACGCGCACACACACACACACACACACACACACACACACACACACACACACACACACACACACACACACACACACACACAGACAATCGTACCGGCTCATGATGATGCAACTCTGTCTCCTTCCTCAACGGAGGGTCGAACTTCACCTGATCGACTGACACACACAGCCACACAAACACACACACACAAAAAAAAAAAAAAACATTAACACGCAACTCAGTCAGGTCAGTAGTATTGTACAATTGGTACACACTGAATAAAAGGCAAACTTGTATCACCGGGGACCCTCGACCAAGGATGTAGCCGCCGAGAAAGTGGCGTGCTCTGTGAAAGCCTAGCGGTTAAGGTACTGGACTCTGGAGCAGAAGGTCCAGGGTTCGAATCCCCGCCTCAGCCAAGCTACCCCACCTGAACTGTGGGACTGTATCAGTTTTAAGTCGCTCTGGATAAGGGCGTGCGCTAAATCCTTTAAATGTATTTTTTCATGCTGATATATAGTACGTGTGAAACGAATGCTTTATCTGCTCGCTTTTTTTAAACGACAACAGTTTTTTGGGGGGGGAAGGGAGGCTCCGTGTTCGTCTCTGCTCTCTCGCCCCGCCTTTCAGCTTCAATGTTACATTTATGCAGAGCGACTTACAAGTCATACAGTCTTACAATCGATGCAATCGGGGGGGTTAAGGGCCTTGCTCAAGGACTTCACTGCGGCAGAGGTGGGATTTGAACCCTGGACCATTAGGTCCAGGATCCAGCACCTTAACCTCTAGGCTACCGCAGTCAACATTTTGGTGCGTCTTTAGTACATACACAATAACACAAGTCCCACACTCACAGTTAATCTCTGACAGAGTCTTTCCGTCCCGTGCGCTTCTGCTTATCGGTTTAATCCGAGAGGGGACGGACACGGGGGACTGCAAACACAATGCAAACACACACACACACACACACACACACGCGCATTTGTATTTTCATTGTAAAATCAGCTGAGAGTGTAGCACTGCAAGCCCTTGCACACACACGTTTTGGGTTATGGCTCCACATCACACTGGTACCTGATCGACAGCAGAGTGAACGGATCACCCTCACTGCTAAAAAAACAACCAATAAGGGTTCAGTATTTGTTTACAAGCCCCGCCCAAGCTCCCGTCAGCCCCAGAACGAGTGCCACCCTTAGCAGGAATGTGGCCTCGCACTCGAACGAAACTCCTCTTAAATTCTATTATATATCCGCGGCCCATCTCGACCAAGGGTGGAAATAATTCTGGAGCTGACCGAGTGTGATGACGGCCTTACCTCGGGGTCGGCGTCCTCGTCCTCCATGTCGTTTTCCTCGATGTGATCCGGGTTGTTGACCTTGTCCAGCAGCTCGATGGCGAGCGTGCGGCTCAGCGGCTGCGACACGAACGGATGCTGGAGGGAAACGAGAGCGTCACGTCACAACCCGGGCGCCGGCTAAACGGCAAGCGCAAGTCGCTAAGCAGGGGTACGACGCGGGCGCGGCCGCGCTCACCTGGAGCAGCTTCTCAGCCGTGGGTCTCTTCTTGGGGTTTTTCGTAAGTGCCATTTTGACAAAGTGATGGAAGTTATTGGTCCTGTGGTGAAGAAGAGGCCAGGTACATCAACTGGGACGTCCTGTGACGGCCGACTGGGAGGAACGATGTAGCTTAAACTCGGACGCATGCACACTCACCACTTGACTTTATCTTTCAGTTTCGGCGGTTGAAAGTTGCTCTTGGTCATGAGGAAAAGAGCCCTGGAGAAACGGGTCAAGAGAATGAGGGAATTTATCTGAAAGTTCATACATACCTATCCAGCTCGGCAGGCCTCCCCTTTTCTCTTGATCAAGCTCCGAGATGTTTCCACACCTTGCTTCCGACTCGGTTCAGATTGGACACGATTTGGAAAGACGCCCCTGTCTAGATACGGTCCCGCAGCCATCAATGCATATCAAAAACCAAGCCACGAGGGGGAAAAGAACTGCCTGTAAAGCTCGGAGACTCAGAGGACTGTGTGGAGCCACAGATCTGGAGAAGGCTACGAAAACACATCTGCCGCACTGCAAGTTCCCAAGAGCACGGCGCCATCCATAATTCGTAAATGCAAGAAGTTCGGAATGACCCGGACTCTTTTTAGAGCTGGCCGCCCCACTGGAAAAACTAAGAAATCGAGGGTGAAGGGCCTTGAAACACTTTGTCACTGTAGCCGAGCTCCAAAAGGTCCTGTGTGCAAATGGGAAAAACTTCCAGGTGCTCATCCCTCACTGCTGCACAAGACAGGAGGGGCCTAGGGACAACTCTGTGAATGTCCTAACCAGCACCCAATCAAACATCTCGGCATCGTAACTAAGAAAACGGCGGGCTGTAACCACTGCCAGAGCTCCTTTAACTAAACACTGAGTAAAGGGGCTGAATACTTATGTCAATGCAATATTTGCAACGTTTTCCCTTTTCTAAAATTGTGTTTTCGCTCTGTTATTATAGGGTTTTGAGTGCAGACTGACGGAGGGAACCCCGGTACCTCATGGGGTGCAGTTCGAACATGGGCGGCTGCAGCTCGGCCAGCTCTATGGCAGTGATCCCCACAGCCCAGATATAGCACAGCTGGTTGTAACCGCCCTTCCTCTCGACTGCTGCCACCTCTGGTGCCATCCTGCACAGAGGAACAAACGTCTCGGCGATAGAGCGGCACACTCCGACGATCGCACATTCATTACGCTGTAAAAAAAAAAAAAAAAAAGAGAGGCACTGTACCAATACGGCGTCCCGATGAAGGACTTCCTCTTGGCCAGAGTGGCCGAGATCTGAGCCGAGACCCCGAAGTCCGCTGCGCAAAAAGACGTAGAGATAAAAGACGGACAATAAAAGTGGCCCGCCGTTATCGCAGGCATGATTCTACAAAACACGGAGTCTTACCCAACTTCACGTAGCCGTTATCGGTTAATAGGATGTTGGCTCCCTGTGAGAAACGGGGGCAGAACGGAACATGAGGACGTCCCGAAGCAAATTGGTTAGATGATAGATAAGTTAGATGCTCATGGGACAGGGTTAAAGGGGGACTAGAAGTGAACGTGTACCTTAATGTCTCGGTGCATTTTGCCTTTGTTATGGAGGTAGTACAGGCCCTGAGAGACACAGAATCAATGATTTATTACTAAAAAAACGATTTATTAGTAGCGCAAGACTATTGATGGTCGTTACATCGTTACTACAGCGTTCCCTCGCCACTTCGCGGACATGTTTGTACCTGAAGGGTCTCCCGTGATACATACGCGATCTGGGACTCCAAAAGAGGCCCGGTCACTGTGTGAAGGAGAAACGGGGACAAGACGGGACGTTACATCAGCATGAAAACGCCCAGCGTCTCTTTTTTTAATTTTTTTTTAATCACGATTAAAGAACAGAACAAGTCATTGCAGGGTTGTTACCATGGTAAATATCTTGTAGCGATCCTCCTCCACAGTATTCCATGCAGATCCATAACTTATCTCTCCTGCAACGGGATAAAACGTAAATGGAAAAAGTCAAGAAATAAGAGAGTAAGGGTGGCACCGCCGCCCCACAGCAAGAAGGTTCCGGGTTCAGTCCCAGGGCGGAGCTGCCTGGGTCCTCCCCGTGTCTCTGTGGGTTTACTCCGGGTACTCCCGTTTCCTCCCACAGTCCAAAGACATGCGTGTTCGGTTAATTGGTGTCTCTAAAACGTGGCCCTTAGTGTGTGACTGTGTGTGTGTGTGTGTGTGTGTGTGTGTGTGTGTGTGTGTCTGTGCCCTGCGATGGCTTGGCGCCCCATATAGGGTTGTTCCTGCCCTTGCGCCCAGAGTTGTCTGGCCCCTGACCCCGTGTGGATTAGATAAATAAATTAAAGAGCATTTATTTATGTATAAGTTTATATTTACTCCAATACGAGTCATGACAAAATTCAGATTAGACAGATTAGGCCTCAAGCTGCTTTTGTTTCGAAATTCAACTCCAATCCCAGTCCAGGGTAACAGTGTTTAAGCCGTAACGGTCACAGGAGCACGAGGATACAGCCCATATAGTCTAGAAGGAACAAAGCTGTTTCTAATCTATTTACTGATACACACTGGTCACGACCGAGTATTTATTGGACGGCCGATTCAGACCAGTCCGTGCGGTTTGACAGCAAGCCTGGCCCAAGAAATACCGGCACGTGTCATTTCAGATAAAACTCCCTACAGGAATAAACGTTTTGCATTCAACAGGTATTTTTCGATTAGTAACCTGTTCTGTTTTCTCTTCAGGGCTTTTTAATGAAGAAGAAGAAAAAGAAAAAAAGCGTTACCTGAGATAGCTGCCAAAGTAGGCAACAATATTCGAGTGTTTACAGTCTTTCATCATGACAATCTCCTGCTGAACCACCGCAAAGTCTTCACCTGGAATTCAAAAAACCAAGTGTGCGTCACGGCAAACGAGCGGCGTGTGGACACACAGGCCAGCAAACAGGATTACAAGAAAGTGTTCTGAAAACGTACCTGGTTCCAGCTTAATGACTTTGATGGCAGCCAGCTCTCCCGTGTTGACATTGCGTGCCTAGGAATTCCAACAACAAAAAAAAAAAAAAAAAAAAAAAAAAAGGAAGTGACCATTCAGAATAACTTCATCGGCTCCATGCTCCGTTCCAAAACGTATAGGAAACACGACAAAGCAGTTGATTTTGAACAAGGTGCCGAAAGTCTGTAAATTAAAGTCAAACAAACTGTTGCTTTTGCTGGTCGGTGAAACCCATCGTTCGACTGCCGCACTGAAATCTCATGCTGGGAATAACAGCTGGAAGGACTGGTAGTGCATCGTTCCTACTTCCGTGGCAGCGAGGTAACGCGGGCAACCAATATCCAATCCGTTACCCACGGGGTATACTGAGATTCTAATAAAGAATTAGGACGTGCCCACGTTACAAAATTGGAATTACAAAAAGGAGAAGGCGATTTCGACGTTTTTTTTTTCTTAGCCGAGGCTAATTATTCGCACTATTCGCCGAGTCGCTTCCATGCCCGCCTTAGAATCGGGCAGATAAACCAATCACGGCAAACCTTGGATTTCTTCCCCTCCCATTTTTCGCAAGCAGGAAAATAGTCTACCCCAACAGAATTGTCTACCCCAAAATGGACCTGGTTTGGATTTGCCCAAGCCCACATGGTAAAAATAAGCTTTGTGTTAATGATTTTGGGGAACTGAATTGGGGTGCCTGGAACGGATCCATTCAATTGGCATCATTAGCCCAACACTGATAACTGGTAAAACCTTCAAGATTGTAATCTTGACCAGGAATGAGATTTTGCAGATCATTGCGCACACAGCATTAAAACCGCGTTAAGCGCGAAAAATCCGGCCTCTTGGCTGCGTTAACTTATGGTTCTTCCCCTTTTAGCTCTGCTGCTATAGTTAGTGCTGCCGGAGTCTCACGCTGCACGTGGCATCAGTGATCCTTAATAGACTCCGCGCTTCTAACACACAAGTAACTACGTTTTCTCTTTTCTCTCTGAGCTGATGCTCCCGTTTCTCTGTTTCTCTAGCTCGGCATCACTAGATGCTGGTTTACATCTATAGAAACCAGTCCAGCCAGTAACTCGCTCCGTCATTCGGTTATCAGGAGACGATGTGCCTCCGAGGACTCACGGATTATCTTAAATCTGTTTCGTTATTTAACAAAACCTTTATTATTTGCTTAATTTTACTATTGATCCAAACTTCAGTAATCCAATTAACATCTAGGCCACCTAGGGAGGACGGGTCCCTTTTTGAGTATCGGCCCTCCCAAGGTTTCTTCTTTTCTTTTACATTTAGGGAGTTTTTCCCTTGCCACTGTCGCCCTGGGCTTGCTCGATTTGGGACTGGCCTTTTAAGATCACATAAGATTGCTTTGAGGCGATGCTCCGCTGTAAATAGCGCTGCAGAAATCAATCCCACTATGATTTTGACGTTCGGATTTCAGCACACGCTATGGGATTTTCTGCCCGTCTCTCACACAAAGGCCTCCTCAGTATGGCTGAACTGAGAGCCGCCAGTCCGGCAGAACAGCAGATCAGATGAGGTCATGGTAGAGACGCGAGAGGGCGAGAGATGGAAAATGTGCAAAACTCTCTCGATCTCGGTTTCCATCAGTGGTAACTCTGCGGTTAACGGTCTGTCCTCGTGACCTGAAGGCTGAGTTAAACGAGAGGCTTAAAGAAACGGATGAGCGTTCATCTCTACACACCACATCTGCAGAGTGTGGTAAGAAGGTACGATCGCTTTAAAGCTGGTCTCGACCGATATCTCCGGCCGCCGAGACCGGTCGGTGTTAAACAGCCCGTTTAACTGCCAATTTTCTTTCCCCATCCCATCCATCGTTTTTAACGGGTTAAGCGTTGCCTCTGAAAACAGCAGCCGGAAAATCTATAAGCTATGAGGTTTCCACTTCAGCCAGAAGCTTCCAAAGAAAAAAAAAAATATAAGAAAAGCCAGGTGCCTACCTATCACGTCTGAAACTTTCAACCAAGCCCCGTAGTTAGGTCTGTATGACTCATGACGAGCTTAACATCACAATCCCTCTATCCGGTGTCACCCAGAGGAGGACTGGTTCTCCTTTTGAGCCTGGTTCCTGCAAAGCTGTCTTCTTATGTCATCTCAAGGACGGCTTCTTGCCATTGTTGCCCTTGGCTGCGAAAGCTGCTTTAATCCGACGTGCATTGTTACAGGCACCACGCAAACAAAAACATTTCAACTGAAAGCGCTGTCGGTGCGATTATAGCAAGGCGTCTTGTTTGCGCCACGCGCTCAGCGGTACGTGCGCGTCATCCAATTCCCGGACTCCCTGAATTCCAACAGGTGCATAAGCATTAGCAGGACGACGGCGTCGTCCCAAAGAGCTTCGAAGAAACCATCCTTAGATGGTGGTGTCATGGGTCACCACAGAGTCACTTCAAACGTCCATGGTCGAAAGAGACTCTGTTATTTAAAACCACATGGAAATGTTGAGGAGCAACATGAGCTCAGACCCACCAGAGTGCCGTAACTCCCTCCATCATTTAGTCACTAGGAGACGACGTGCCTCCCAGGACGTCCCACCGATAAATAAATTATGTTATTTACTTCAAATCTAACCATTACTTTAATATACTCCTAAGTAATTATTCAATTAAATTCAAGCCCAGGGCGACAGTGGCAAGGAAAAACTCCCTGAAAGTAGAAGGAAGAAACCTTGGGAGGAACCAAGACTCAAAAAGGGACCCGACCTTCTTGAGTGGCCCAGATGTGAATTGAATAATTAAGTTAGTAAGTGCGTAATACGATTTAAATCAACAATAACATTTAAATTAGTGATAAAATTCCGAATCAATAACAAAATAGGTGGAAGATAATGAGTCCTCAGCGGCCAGGTAAACTTTGTTTACGTATTTTCTGATGTCATTTATTTTCACAAATACTTATTTGAGCTGCATTATCCCCGTCCCAGTCTCTCCGTTTCACATGGGCACTTTTAGGCGAGAAATGGAAAAGTGCCGAGCGCCGCACATTTGTCCACATCTGGACTGACCTGCTAAAAGATTGTGGCGTTCCACTTGTGTTTTCAGCGACATCTCTCAAATCTCTGCTTTTATGTACCGCTTGCATGCTGTTTTCCTCTAAACATACCCTGTAGATTTACATTACAGTAGCATAAATAATAATAAAATTGTGCTAATGCCACTCCAATAACCATTTTACGTAACGTTGGTCGTTAAAAAGCATGTACCAGTACAGCTAAATGAACTGGATGCTGATTCCTTACTTAATTAAACTTATCATTTACTAAATCGTTTCCTAGAACCAGGAATATATTTAATTAACATCTGGGCCACCCATGGAGGTCGGGTCCCTTTTTGAGTATTGTTTCCTCCCAAGGTTTCTTCCTTCTGCTTTCAGGGAGTTTTTCCTTGCCGCTGTCGCCCTAGGCTTGCTCAATTTGGGATTGGCCTTTTAAGATCATATAAGATTATAAAGCCGCTTTGAGACGATGCGCAGTTATAAAAAGCGCTATAGATATACATTTGAATTGAACTGAATTGAATATAATGGTGAGCATAAGGTTATTCTTATTACATCATCAAAGTATCTTACCTCTATTTTCAGATTTTCAGGTCAGATCTCCTCAGTATGTATTCTTATACGTGTTCTTATTTTTTTTTCATCTTACAATGTTCTTACAATGGGGTTTCTAGAAAGGTTAGGGATAACAGCCGACCAAAAGGAAAACAGCCAGAACCGTTGAGCGGTACGAAGCTGAGCAGCAGCCCTGAGTTCACGTAGAGAGTAAGTGTTTTGCTTCTCATTTTCAATCCATTATTCACTAAATTACACGAGATTTTGTACCCTTTATTATAACATGATTTTGGCCAAATGTAAGTGCTATGACGCAGCACAGCTCTAACACTACTAACGCTCGTTAAACTTCTCGGTTCATGGTCTATTCAGCTCATGATGGATTTATCTGAACGTATCTCCATGGTAAATCAGGGAGCATGGTAAATTAATATATAGAATAACTCACACAGGGGGATTTTCTGGGGGTCTGGCACCGATTCATTCGGTTTCTTCTTATCATTTCTGGGGTACAATTCGCTCGGTGCTCGACCCGCCTTCCGGAGCTAATTACGGAGGAGAACCGAGGCAGCACCGAAATCTGCACCGAAGAGTTGGACCGGCTGAAAACGGGCAGCGATCGAAAAACAGAAGATGTTGTTGGTTTGTTGTTTTTTTCAGTTGCACAATCATCAGTGAAACGGGAACACACCTGAAACAACGGGACATCTGCCAGCGAAAATCCTGCGGTTTAGTGGTGTGTGATGGCGCACTGTGGGGTGTACTGCGGCGTGTGTTACGGTTAGGTGGTGTGTGTTGCACTGTGTGGTCTGACCTCATACAAAACGGGTCAGGATTTCAGGATTTTGGGAGAGGCTTCTTGGATTTCAGGTTTTCATTGGCCCTACTCCAACATGCAAGTCAATAAGAAAGAAAAAAAGTGAGAAAAAAAGAAGGGGAGAGGATTATGGGAGGCAGAGAGAGCTTATATGGAGTGGGTTAACTCTTTAGAACCATGATACCCTCACACATGCATGTGTTGTGCTGTTCAGATCCCCGTTCTTTGTGACACTCACACCTGACTGTCCGTCCCACTGGCTGAAACACCTGATTCGAATTTCACCGTCTAAGTGCTAATCTTAGAGGTTCACATACTTTTACCACTCACCGATATGGAATATTGGGTCACTTTCATTAATAAATAATAGATTTGATCTTATCGGATTCTCTTTAACTTCTTCTGATGCTGTTTTAGAAATCTAGGTTCACAAACTTTATTGTGGAGGCGAGGCAGTGCAGATTTCCGGATGGAAAAAGTCAAGCAAAAAACAAAAAAAACCAAAAAAAAAAAACCGGAACCGAGAGCAGGGAGGAAGCACAGAGAAAAGCCCTGAAAAAAGAAAAGCAAAAAGACAAAAGGAACGAGAGCAGCAGGACGAGGAAACCGAGAGAAAGTACTAAGGTGGAGGCTAATATTTGCTTTGCTTTGTCTATCGTGACGCGAAAAACGCAAAACTATCCTAAAACTGAACTAAAAGTGAAAACAGAATAATAAAAATGAAAAAAAAAAAAAGCGTACATACAAGAAAACGAAAATGAAACGAAAAGCACCGAACTAAAAACAACAAGGAAAGACGAAAAAAGTGCAAGGATTGAACAAAAGAAGTTTAAAAAAAATGCAATAGGACACGAAAGACAAAAAGGACACGACAAACGATGAAAAGAAAAAAAGAAAAACAAAGAAATGAGAAAACAAAGAAGAATAAGTGAAAACAGAAAAATAGAATAAAAGGAAACACAATCACAGCATCACAAGCAAGACGACGCAAACGGGGAAAGAAAGCAAAAAGAAAGTCAATGAAGCAAAACTGAAAACGCAATAAAAGTAGGAAAATGAAACACTGAATTAAATTTTGTTTTATAATTCGAATTATTATTATTATTATTTGTTTTTTTATACTACTAACTTAAATTTTATTAATAATTTGTTATTCATTTTAAACTAATTTTCCTATGATTTAATATACATTTAGTATTTATTTAATTAACATCTAGGC
>JAYJMA010000011.1:378591-388989 GCA_036873895.1 Parotocinclus cabessadecuia
GTATTCTGTCACGGTTGCGATACAACGCACGTGGCACCCCGTTTCAAAATGTTACTTCCTTCAAAAAAAAAAAAAAATCAATATTTATCTATCCAAGTATGGCAGTATATTGCTGTGTGAATATTCTTTCCTAATTTGATCCCTCTCTGTTCTCATTTCTGTTCCAGAATATGCCTGGACTGCATGATGGACTCCAACAGCACAGAGCCCGGCCAATACGTGCCCCCTGGCACCGTAGGTTTACCAGTTTACGCCCAGCCCTCACTATGGCCACTGCTTCAGAGCATGGATGACATTACGAACCTCAGTACCGTTTATGGGGTGAACCGCAGCGACCAGAGGTTCGAGGGGTCGAAGGATGAGTACGACCTGTTCGGTGGCCACTCGTTATGGCAGGTCACCCTCATTGTCCTGTTTACCGGACTCCTGTCCCTCATTACAATCATAGGCAACATTCTGGTCATGGTCTCGTTCAAGGTCAACCGGCAGCTCAAGACTGTCAATAACTACTTTTTGCTCAGCCTGGCCGTTGCGGACCTCATCATAGGGGTCATCTCGATGAACCTGTACACTGCATACATTGTGATGGGCCAGTGGGCCATGGGGAACTGGGCATGCGATCTGTGGTTAGCAATAGACTACGTAGCCAGCAACGCCTCGGTTATGAACCTGCTGGTGATCAGCTTCGACCGGTACTTTTCCATCACGAGGCCGCTGACGTATCGTGCCAAACGCACAACCAAGCGGGCAGGGTTAATGATCGGACTGGCCTGGCTCGTGTCCCTGATCCTCTGGGCGCCGGCCATCTTGTTTTGGCAGTATTTTGTGGGCGAGAGGACAGTGCCACCCAACAAGTGCTACATCCAGTTTCTGTCCGAGCCTATTATCACATTTTGTACAGCCATGGCAGCCTTTTACCTGCCTGTGACTATTATGAGTGTACTCTACTGGAGGATTTATAAAGAGACCCAGAACCGCTCACGAGAACTTGCAGGATTGCAGGGCTCAGTGGGGAGGCTCGTGGGGTCGGAAAGACCCCGATTCCGCATTGCAGCTACAAGGGCGAGCTCTAGGAGCTGCAGCAGTTTCGAGCTCAGCCAGCCAGCCCAGGGACAAAAATCTTTGCTGGGACTTCCTGGGCACTTTCACTGCTGGAAATGGAAAACCGGCGGCACAGACCGGATCCACCAGGGGAGTGAGGTGGACCAGAGCAGCTGCAACAGCTGGAACAACAACGACGTGGGGGTCTGCGCCGATCACTCGGGTTCATCCGATGAGGACGACGCTGCTCCACCTACGGCGCGGGCCATCTTCTCGATAGTCCTCAGCCTGCCCGGGATGCGGGCAGCCGTGAACTCCCAGGTCACTGATGACATGGATGCTTCCGAGGAAGACCCGTTGCGTGAAGACGACAGCAAGGAGGGCGCCCTTTCCCACTCCGTGACCAACGGCAAAAAACGCTTTGCTACTGACGTCGGCAAAGTGCGGTCCGTGTCTACCATTCAAGCCCCCAGCGGTGATCCGTCCAGCGCCGCCGCCGCCGCCGCCGCTAGATCCCCTTCCGCACAGATCTCTCTCAAAGAGGCGGCGCTGGCCAAGCGTTTCGTCGCTCGTGCGAGGACGCAGATCACCAAGCGCAAGCGCATGTCGTTGGTGAAGGAGAAGAAGGCAGCCCAGACCCTCAGCGCCATCCTGTTCGCTTTCATCATAACGTGGACACCTTACAACATCATGGTCCTGGTCAACACTTTTTGCAACGGCTGCATCCCAGAATCCCTGTGGGCGCTGGGCTACTGGTTGTGCTACGTCAACAGCACGGTCAACCCGATGTGCTACGCGCTGTGCAACAAGACGTTCCGCAGCACCTTTAAGATGATCCTCCTTTGTCGCTGGCATGAGAAGAAGAGCAAGCAGACCTTCTCGCTAAGAGAGTCTGCACGTTTCCACAGGGGCATAGCTGGAGACTCCACGTAGCCTCTCGTGCCCAGGTGCACGGCGAACCAGGACTGACCGCGGGGAGAAATCAAGCGGCCGGTTTCCACCCGTGAATTCGTATCGGTGCTTCCGTCGCTCATTTTGAACGAATTCTCCACGAGGTCCGAGTCGTAGGTGCAGATGTGTGGAAGATTTCCACAGTTTCAGAACGGGTTGATTTGACTCGTTGGCCTGGGTTCCCAGCCTTTGACCTGTAGAGCATAGCCCAGCTTGTGAGACTTTCGAGTGCTATCGTGATTAGTAACATTCTAGAAAAAAGTACCTCCACCTTGGGTCAGATGCAAAGAGTGAGATCACCTGGATCGTTTCTTGGCCATCGGAGCTTGGAGGCGTTCTCAGTGTTCGTAAGAACTGCACGTTCTGGAGCAGGATCGAAGAATTTCTTCTCGAAATCAAAAAAGCTGCGGATATTCGAATATGAATGTGCGCAAGTAAGGTTGACACAACTGATTGTAAGTAAACTTCTGGATGTTTTGCGTAGACATGACGCTGACAATGGACTTACATCTTCGTGAGATGTTCGTATATCATTGTTCTTATGTGAAATTGAACAGGTTCTCCTCCTTGTTGTTGAGTTTTGAATCATTTGACAATTCTTCCTCAGAATCCAGCGCTCCTTGGGTGTGACTGTTGTTTACATGATTAGGCATCAAAGTGCTACAAGTATTTCACTAGCTGTTCTTGGATATCAAGTGCTTATTTGCCAACTCTGGTGTTTGTACATTTTTTGGTATACCTTGGGTGCGGTTGCTAGCCACAAGGTTCGTGTTGAGAAAATGTTTTCTAAGATCTGAATATTCTCTTTATCCTGTACGTGGAATAAGTTAAAGGTATTAATAATGCCTCTGGTGACGTTTTGGATCTGATTCTCTTTGATTTGCTTGCCATATTTCACGACTCTTTTTTTTGCCAGTCAGACCAGTTACTTAGGAAAAAACTACCCCAGATTGTTTAACAATCCAGTGTGTAGCTAATATGGTGTGTTGCTGTGCCGCATTCTCACTGTGTCCATAATGAAAATTGTCTCAGCCATTATACCGGACCAGTCTGTGAGGAGGTTGACTAACCATAGAGAATAGCGGCGTGTTGGGCCATTAAACTTAAGTGCAGCGGTGCCCTCTGTTGGACACAAGATGATACTACAGGTTAAAAAACTCCTCTAATGAGGTAAAACGCCACAACTAGTCCAGTGAACTACATCAAGTGTTGATTGTTAGTCTCTGATTGGATGTTAATCATTGAATAAACCTCTTTTCAGAACTTTGTCCATCTTTATTGCGGCTGTGCTGTCACGAACTGACAAAGGAATCCTGGGTTTGTATTATGAAGCTTTTGAGCGAGTGACTCATGGATCGTAAACATTTTACGTTTTGGGCAGTGAGAGTTGAAGTAAAATATGATTCGCCCATATTTCAGACCAAAGTAGGAGTCAAACGTTTGGGCTAAACGTTTTTGCCTTATCTTAAAACAACGGCAAACTACACAGAGGAATCAACCATGGGCAAAATAGAGTCACAAACCGTTGGGTACTTGTTTTAGATGTAGTGTTTTGAATAATAATCGATAGAACAGCCATCACTGGGGTGATTATGCACTGTACACCAAGTGTGGACCTTTCCAAACTCAACAAACTGCTTCAAGCACTGGCTCGTTTGCCTCGTACGAGATAGCCACCGGGTCCTGGAGATTTCCTACGTTGTATACCCAACACGTCCTCTAGATGGCGCTGTGAACGCTACACTCCAATGTGCGCTCGTTAAATACGGGTCAATCATGATTAAATACGCAACCAAGTGACATTAATGGTGCTCCAGCCAACTGATGCAGGTACACGTTACTGAATCTCTGAAATGCTGTGGTGTGGCGAAGCAGTAAAGCAGGGAGTATAGTTTGTTTGCGGGGTGGGACCGATAAACCACAATGCTGGTAGATTTGGAGATGCAGTGTGTTTGGAATAAATGTCCACGATTTTGGTTTAAGAAAGATGCCAGTCATGTTCTACACACCGTCTATTGGGACATTCACCAGTATGCTACCACCCTGGCCAGGAGAACTAAACCTAACATATTTAACTGCGGCCAAAGTACTTTTTAAAAACGTCAGTCCATCCCCACTGTGTACTATTTTTCCAAGAGGACCTCTAGGGGTCAAAAATGGTATCGTCTCGATTGAATTGGATATTCACACAGTATTGGTCAGTCCTGGGAAACAGGTTTTCATTACTGTACAAGTTATGAGACCTCGGTTTGCTCGTGTACCAAATGACGTGACATTAATAAATGACCTGATTCTGATTCATATTTCTTTGCTTTGAAGCAGAAGATGTTTCCCTCTGTTCAGTGAGAAGCTTCTTTTTTTTATAGTAACGCTTCAGTAAGGGGTGTCATTGATCCGGTTTTGGTTATTGCGGTGGTGACTCCTCTGACTGAGCTGACAATTTGGTCTGTCATGAACTCAGATTAGAAGGTTACTTTGGACTAAATGGCCTTTTTGTCTGTTATCCGTTACAGGACCACACGGAGCGTTATTATTCATAACTGAATTTGGAGAGGCTGATGAGTTTCTGTTTGTTTGTATTAAGGGTATCAGTGTATAAATATGAACGTCAGGACAGCCCATGTGATGTAAGGCTTTCCTTCATGTGACTGAAGAAGTGGATCGGCGAGAGGATGATCACAAACGCTGGTTTGTTTTGACTCATCCAATACAGTAAGTGCTTTGCTTTCCAGTTTATCTACACCAGTCTCTCTTTCTGTTTGACTCTGGCACATCTTCGGTGATCTTCAGATCTGGTCTTCTATCAGGAAGTAGGTGAGTTAAATTAATCACCGTTTAGATACGGATGTATACGTCTGTATTTAGGATTTAATATTGTTAGTGTTTTAAACCATTGCGTTATTATCTGTGTTTTCGCATTAATTATTCATAATAATGCTGCTTGTTCCTAAAGAAATAGTATCTCCATTAAAATAGACTCTGAGGACACTATACGCTCCAGCAGAATGAATCATTTTAAGCTGAATGAACTTTTTCAATTATGCAATGGCATCTTTACCGTCTCGCGTGGTGTCTCGTTGTTTTAACGCCAAGCATTTTATGAGTTATGCCAAGCAAGTTATTTATTGTACTTCAATAGCACTAAGTACTATAAGCGCTATAAATAATAATGCATCCAAGCCGTTACCTTACGTGCCGTGTGATTAACGATGTGTTCGTGGAAGTGTCTGAATTTGTTTACTATACTCACCAGCTCTCACCAGTTACTCACCAGTTCTCTGGAGTCTAATAGTAAGGTAGGAAAGAGTGAATAGGGAGGGGACTGTTACAGATCCTTTAAAGGGTTGAGCAGCAAAAAATGTGTTTGGCAGCATTTAGTAGACTGTAAAAAAGCATAACTAACCTTTAACCTGTCTACTATGGGATACTGGCCTAGCTATTTCAAGGATTTCAGGAAAAAGGGAATTATAACGGGATATGAGCAGTGCAAGAATTACGAGTGCATGACCGTTGGTAACCTCCAGCTACAAACCAGTTTCAACCTAGAATGGACACTGGACAACACTGCATAGTGGTTCCAGTTCCATGTTTTATACATATCGTTCTTTTGCAAATTCCATGTTTGACGCCAGTCATTCTGGGGCAGACTGTAAATCTGCTGGGTCGTCCACGCCATGTCTGATGATTCCCGGGTGTTGCCACCCCTTTAGCGTTTAGTCATACGCCAATTCATGTGGGCAGTTTGGTAGCTCGCAAGACGTTGTGGACACAAATCCCAGAGTAGCACACCATGAAGTCCTTTCTATCCATTGTCCTTGTCATTGTTGGATGAAAACAGGTTTTGGCTGATCTCCCCACCCATGCACATAAACACACAAAAAAGCCACAACACAGCATCAAAGAAGGACTATAGAGAGGCTTACTGGCTGTGCTGGACATATTCTCATTTGGCCAATTCCACTGGATTGAAACCCGTCTGCTTGACAGGTTTATTTGATTTTGCTTGGAGCTTTCACATGCCATCCATGTGACTTTCTCTTGTTTTACTTCAAAAGGAAAAAAAAGGATCAAATCAAGCAGTACGACCCTGGTTGGCTTTTTTTCACCGGGTGAATTGGAGAAATGTTCAGGTCAGTGCTAATCCTTAACAACAGCTTTAGAGCGCTCGCTGGCAATATTGAGATGAGTTCAGTGCTTTGAAATGTTTATGTACTTTGCACTGTGTTTACCGGGTTTCTTCTTTTTGGAATATAGTATTTTCAAAATGTCTGGTTTATTATTTGTGGGAAACAACTTCATGGTCTAATATCAGATGTTCCATGTCACTCCTGAATAAACCCATAAAGGGCTGCATTGACACAAATAATGCTCATCAGAAGGGATCAGGTAAATACATATGGTGCAAAAGTGCACCTGTCACCTGTTTTTCCACCGGTGAAATTTAAAAACAATTGACAAATGGAGATCAAATAGTCACCACAGTTTCCGACTGAATTGTGAAGCTAAACAGAAGAAATGACAGGATAAAGGACAGGTTAGTTTTCTTTCTATATGCCATTCTGTGCTTAACATTATGGAGGTTTGGAGGTAATGCTTATGCTGACTGATAAAAAAAAGCGTATAAATTTACTATGGCTAAAATTCGTCCTAGCTGATACAGCATAGGGGTCAGATAGGTTTTCCTATTCCGCACATTTACACTCTTTAAAACATGTCCTTAACCAGAAAGGATATCATTTAGTGGTTAAGGTACAGGACCCCACCTCTGTCAAGCTGCCACAGTTGGGTCCCTGAGCAAGGCCCTTAACCCACCATTGCTTGGGATTGTAAGACTCTATTAATTGTAAGTTGCTCTGAATAAGGGCGTCTGCTAAATGTAAATGTAAATAAATTATAGGTTCGATTCTGGTGGATATTCCCAAGCCACTGATTCTTAAAGTTCCCAATCTCGTATTGTGTGTTTAACACGTTCACGTGTCTGTATGTGTGAGACAGGATGCAGACCATCCAGACTGTGGAGACCCAGTTTCCGCTTTTGCGAGAGACCGTATATCCGTCGCCGTTCAGGCCGCAACAGAGGAGAAAGAGTAGCGTCTCAAGCCTCATCAGAAAGCAGCAGCAATGTCAACAACTAAATTTCGAGTTAAATCAGAATCCACAGCAGAGGACAGCGTTGCCGGGTCGAGCTGAGCATGCTAGCTTGGGTCGCTCTGCCAGTACTCCGGGCTGTGAGTCAGCTGATCTAGCAATTAGCCAAGAAAGAGAGTTAAAGCGAGAGAACACAAGGGAGAGGACGAGGGAGGGAGTGTCATCCCTTTGCATGTTTTCTGAAGTGTCACAGCTTGCATCATCGCAACAGCTGTGCCTGTCGATGGGAAGCGAGAGGGAGGGATTACAGTGCGAGCCAGGCAGGGAGCGAGTGAGTGAGAGGCAAGAGAAAGAAGAGCAGAGAAAGCAACTGCAGCCAGGCCAGGGAGGGCAGAAGAATGAAGCTGAGCATTCGCATCAGGACCTGTTTGCAGAGGGAAATCACCTTAAGAGAGACATGGGTAACCAGGATGCCAAACTAAAGAAGGAGGCTTCTTTTGGGGTGGAGTGCCCTTTGGATGGGATTAGCTTTGATAATACCGACCCAGAGACTGCCAAGAAGATAAAGAAAACCCGGAAACAATCCTTTGACCCAGCTCAGAAGAGGCTCAAGAAAAAGAGCTTCAAGAGTTCCGCCTTCTCTGATATTCGCATCTGGAAAGGGCAGTCCCAGAGTGATCTGGATGCTGGGGCGAGTTGTGATGATGAGACCATTTTGGGTCAGGATCAGAAAGATCCCATCAATGGCGCTGAACCAGAAGGGAAGACACCAGGAACTAAGCAGTCCGTCCTGGATACAACCGAGGAGGACAGTGTGGAGGGCGACAGTGGGTCAGAATCCGACACGGATTACGGCAGCTTCCATTCAGTCCCTGAGACTCAGGATATTCTGGTGGATATCCAGACGAAAGGGGGTAATGAAGTACACGAACAGGCTTGGACAACAGAGAAGAGGGAAGACACAAAGGGTCAGTCTGAGATCGATCAGTATATGGAGAAAAACGGTGGTCAAGAGAGCAGTGTAGATGAATCTCAGAGAGACCGGAACGTGGTAGCAGACATAGCACGGACGCCTCCATCGTCTATAGGTGAAACCGAAACGGTGGCTTCATCCTTGGACCATGTGGCAAGTCCTCTGGAAAAATCGGCGACCAACACAACCAGTGAAGATCTTTTGGGGACGGTTTCCTCTCTTTCATCTCCACCTGAGAAGTCTTTACAGGACAGTGTGACCCAGAGCCCGAATGTCAACCCGCACCCAATTAAACGGCCCACTGACCTTAAGTTCAGGCAGTTCACGTTCATGCCAAAGAAGTGTGCAAGCAGCGTGGACCTCATCTTAAACCACGGCAATGAAGATCCTGGTGCAGAAGATCCAGGCTCAGAGCCTTCTGCCCCAAGAAGGAGGAAAAGCAGTGCTGGGTTCCCCCAGTGGTGCTCTGAGAGCATGCTAGACCCAATCTTGCAATTCCACAGAAACACGTCTCCGGGAGTCAAACCCTATCCAATCGTCCAACCGTCCTATGTCAAGACCACTACAAGGCAGCTGTCCTCCCCTCCACACTCACCCAGATCAGCCTATCCTCACAGGCTGAGCCACGAAATATCACAACATGGGTCACTAAGTGCCAAGCAATGGCGGTCACAAAGACAGCGCTCCTGTAGCATCGCCTCCCCTGGGGGTTGGTGTGGGGTCACAGATGGCCAGTTTGATCACGTGGAAGGCATGTGGAAAGCATCTTCATGTTTCCAGGCAACAGCAGGAGCCACCTTTCGGGATGTGTTCTCAGGTGAGGTTTAACCTGTTGTTACCTTTGCTATTTTAATACAAATAAGAACCGCTTCGAAGTGCAAAATGCAGTTTTACGCAAAATACAGTTACACAGTTGGGCTTAGATTTGTTGTCATAAATAATCTAAATTTTATATAATATTACATAAACTCATAGATTGAGAAGAGGTGGTACAGTGCTGCAAAAGTCCAGTTTGGACGTGAAAATTGACGGAAATTGGGCCCCAAAGCAAATGTTACCGATAGACAAAAAGGAGTGACTGCATTCGGGTGTGCCAAAGGTCATAGTGTGAAAGAAGCAGCTGAATTTGTAGGTGCATTCATTCGTACGGTCCACCAGCAGTGGCAAGAATCCCAGTCTACTGGAAACTCTAGTCAGATTTCCCTGCTGTTAGGTAAGTTTTATTTGTATCATTCTCAGGCAACACAACATGAATACGCTTTAAAATGTCTTTCAGAGGTCTATTACAAAAATAACAACTAATTGTCAATGTTAAAGATGTAAAATACATTGAGGAGCTTGCAGTTCCCCCAAAATTCTGTTGGTGCTGATCATTTGGGGAGCAGTGACATAATAAAAGAAACCTCGCTGGTCAGTTTCTGCTGTAGATGGCTCTATCTTGCGACAATACAGTCGCCATGATGGCTCAGTGGCTAAAGCTCAGGATTAATTATTGGTTTGTTCAAACGATCCTTGCTGCATTAAGCTACCGCTGCTGGGCCCTTGATCAAGACCATTCAACTTTATCTGCTCGGCTTTGCCATCAAGCTCTCGGAAGGTTGCAATTTCAGGTTGCAAAATCTCAGCCCAGGATGTGACTTTGCTAGCATCTAACAGACGTCTCTCATTCCTAGGTCAGTCTTTGTTGGAACGTTGCTCGGGTACTAACAAGTATGAAGACTATGACGACGCTGAGAGGTTCTGTTCAAGAATTCTGGCACTTGGGCTCCTCCAGCCCTTCAGCGACGGCATCCGAAAACCGAGCTCAGGGAGCGATGCAGTTGACAAGCCTAAATTTAATGTAAGTTTTTATTGGTGTCCAGAATTCCTGAATTCCTGACCAAGAAGTTTCTTAAGATTCATTTCTGCCGTTGAACCTCGTTATCTTAATGTCTCATGGGAAATGGTTTGCATAACATATATGTGGATAACAGGAACTGATTTGCATGATTTCCTACCGGACAATTAGTCGCTACCTGCAGGGGACTTCTGATTGGTCCTGCTGCTAAAAAGAAACAGCTTAAAACAAAAAATAAACAGTGGTTACCTGCTTATGATTAAAAACGGAATGGTACTAAGAAATTTGGAATAGTGACTATATAGAGTACTTTATTATCAAATTGTCTTTGGGGTATCAGGTTACACCACATGATGACTGTTCAGTAGGGTGTATGGTCACCCAAGAGTGTCAAAACACGACTCGAATACAGTCGAATCCGGTTAATGGGGGCACATCGGGACGGGATGGTTTTGGTCCTAATAACCGGCTGGTACGATTAATCGAACATGCCCTATGTTACAAGACG
>JAYJMA010000011.1:389089-401513 GCA_036873895.1 Parotocinclus cabessadecuia
AAATAAATGTTCCTTGGTTTTTCCCGTATTTGTTGTCTGTCTGTGGATACTGCATTATGGGCTCCGGTCTAAAAACCTGATAGGGATCCTGGGGATTTAGCGAGACCAGGATTGGTCTCGCGAGAGCTCCCGGGGACCCTATCGTAACAAATATGGGATTAACAACCTTGAAACACTAAATTACTTAGGGCCAAAATATATTTTAAGGCTTGGGGAAAGGAATGGAAACTTTATAAGGTGGTTAATGCTTTACAGTCTCAATTTTTTTTACACATTGAGACACAGAAATACAGAAATGGATGTTTATTAACAAATAAAATTAAGTCAACCAGACAACGCGTGAAATATATTGGTTACATATGTTAAAAAGCAAAGTAAATGAAATACTGTATTTATTTTATTTATTTTCATCTTTTTTAAATTGGGGTTGTATTCTTTTCTCTGAAATAACGTTACGATTGGCCCGTATGGTCAATAGGATGGCATGGTGGCACAGTGGTTAGCACTGTTGCCTCACAGTTTTAGAAAATGGGTCCAAGTCCTGGCTTAACCTTTGGCTGTGTTGAATAAGCATGTTCTATTCGAGTCTGCATCAATCCTCTCCACACATTTCTTAGACATGCATTGCCTAGGTCTCAGCATCAGCGCATGAATACATCTGTTTCTGAACTATGTTCAGGCAGGATACCAGATAGATATGATTTAAATTGAGTGTGGAAATGGGTGACTACTGTATAATAGAGTTTGATTATAAAACCCAGATTTGTATACCAGCCTGGCAGCTACAGAAACTCTTGCATCAGCTACAGAAACCTCACTCCAGTGGTGAACATTTGTGCACCTGCACATCCATGAAAACCTGATCCCAAACCCAGCTCATGTGCTGTACTGCTTCCATAGTCAGTTTGGAACTCAAAAAGGTCAGAGTTTCCCAAATAGTCCTTCAAGCCCTTACAACCTGCCCATAACATCCGTAGTACCCCTACCCTCTACACTCCACCCCATGCATGTTCTGTACTGAATGTTTGTTTATGAAATTCTAGAAGGTTTCCTGATGACTCCAACCTGTGCTATTTATCTGTACACTCTTAAGTGAACTCTTAAGTGAACATCAAAGCCTGGCTGGGTGTGTGTGAAGTGTTGGTGTGTAAGATGATGTGCACTTGGAGCAGATAATCAGAGGGCTCTGTTACACTTCTGTGGGCGAGAATCAGAAGGTTTGGCACTCTTTCACTTTCCATGTTTGTATTTAGGTAGGGGATTTACAGCGTGACACACCTGCACTTCAAACGCTGAGCCTCACTCTCTCATTCACTAAACACATAGTGCAAAACGACCTGAGCACGAACTCTACCTCATTTCTTTTCCCAGATGTGCAACTACACCTCACAAGATTGTCCAACTTTATGTGCAAAATTACTCTAATGAACAAAAGTAATTGTTTATGCAAATTAGTGCCGTAGTGGTTCATATTTGTTGCGTACTGTTAAAGTGATACAGTGCATTGTGATCTAACTGGAGTGAATACATCCTAGTTTTAACCACACACATTATTGCATCAGCTGCAATTTCCTCGGCCAATGAAGATTGCCTCGTTTTTAATAAATGACTAGTCTATTGCAACGTTATGCTTATTACAGTTTTCTTTCTGTCTGCTCACACAAAATAGGGGATATTTCAAAATGAATATGAAGAGGATCCCACAAGAAGGCATCGTTTAACTAAAATTGAGGATGTAACTGGTAGTAGATACCAGCAGCAGCATTTTTAGACTATTTGTCATACTGGGGCACGGCTATAACCCTCTGTTTGGCATCAGTTGTAGGGTCACAACCGTGCATAAAAATAAACCCTATCCATAAAGCAATGTGTTTAACGTGGCTGCCATCTTGAAAGGTGCCATATTCGATAAAGAATAACTCTTTCCATTGGAAAGATCTTTATGTAGCATCAAGGAATACCAAAAAGTTATTAACACAGAACATTCAAACATTTGTTGTTCGTCACATGTAATTGAAGATGGAATTTATGATTCTGATAACACAGCTGTCGTATCATAGCTGCAGACATCCCAGAAAGATAGACACCCAGAAAGACCAACCGTTTCACACAGTCCTGTTGCATCCCTCATAATCAAATTCAGAGAAACTAGACGATAAATGTGTTCATCCGAAGAACTGCTACCGACAAAGAAACCTCAACAATGGTTTTGACAGACTTTGCCAAAAGGTCCATGACTTACCCTGTGTCCTGTGCCGTTTGAATCATTATATTAAGTGAACGCTACAGTGGGTGTTATCTTACTGTGGATGACAAATGAACAATAATTGTTTAAATTAATTTAATGAAATAAACATACTTTCATTGTTATTGTGTCTGAATTTCTGGGCTGAAATCAATAACCTCTCAAGCTTTTGGAGAGATGCTGGTGTATTGTGGGAAATGCAGCACCATTGGGGAATTTGCTTGGAATGTCCGCAGCAATCCAGGATATTAAGTTTTCTTTTAACACCCCTAATTTTAGTTGGGCACAGCAACATTTGGATCTAATGACGGCCCTTATACCTAGTCGTTGCTAAGGTAATTAAAGTACTAAAGGTAGTTATGGCCAGCTTGAAACTGTTTGTAAAAGCTTATTCTGTATGTTTCCAAGTTAAATTCTTAATAAATGAAAAGAAATGTCATGGTTGGCATATCTTCATTCACTGGACCAAACCTTGACTTGTGTAAAGTTACACCCTTATTACAAATGTATACAAATCACATTCTGATGTCAGAACGTGTCTGATTTAATTTGTGTTGTATGAACTTCTGTCTGCTTAGAGAAAAGATTAATATCCATGCAGTTTCCATTTCATTGTTTAACACTAACTTATTCCTACGCCCTGTTTGTTTTTGTTACATGTCTGGTCTGTTGAGCTGCCATGGACCTAGCCCCCTTTAACCAGAAGAACTCTGAACCTCTTGGATTGTTGAACAGAACTACAGGACACACCAAGCAAATTTCTCTACTGGCAATACATTTCCCATAATGCTCCAGCTTCTTTCCAAAAGCTTGAGTGGTGAATGCTTTCAGTCAAAACCTTTCTTTTAGTTTTCCACATAGAGTAATGGGCATCTGCAAATAATAAAAACAAAAGTCAGACATGCTGCAGACAAGTTAATGGTAGCTCATAGATGTTTGGTAGGTTTTAATAACCCATTAATGCACAGGTAACAGTTATGTTAGCACAACAAAATTCATGCAATTCATTAAAAAATCTTTAGCTTTAATGTGTTCTTCATTTCTCATCCATGGCAAAGTAACGCCTTAAGTGTACTTTCAATCACTTTTTCATCCACTTAGCCTGCAGTACCGGGTCCAAGGCAAGAATAAACCTAGACCAAGAGGCAATCCATGGTAGGTCACATACACTCACACACTAGGGACTTTAGAGACACCAATTAACCTTGCATGCTGTTCTACTGTGGGAGGAAACCTGAAGTAAACACAGAAACGACGCAGACTGCTCTGACTGGGACTGAACCCAGGATTTTCTTGCTGTGGGGCAACAGTGCTACCTACTGAGCCCCACTTTTAAATCACTTAATATATTTAGTGTTTCACAGGCTAATTTTAGATGCACAATTGTGCTTATGACTGATTGGCAAGTACAGGTGTACAACTGGGCTGTACAACTACAATTATGACACATGATTTGGAAACACCCTGACATACAAACAAAAACTGACACAGACGAACAAAGTGAGGACACTGGAACTGAACTCTGATCTGGGACCCAAAAGACAGGGAATTAAAGACCAGGCCGATAGGAAGAAACGTAATCCAATTCAAGGTCAGTCAGAATCCAAGAAGTACCAAGTGCCAATTTAGTGTAACCTATTAACATAAACACGTCTGTCTTTGGACTGTGAGCGGAAACCGGAGTACCTGGAGTAAATTGACCCAGACATGCAGACTCCTCAAAGACAGGACCCAGTCTGCTCCATTTCGGGACTGAATCCAAGACCTTCTTGCTGTGAGGCAGCAGTGCTATCCTCCGAGCCACTGTGCCGCCCACGCAATCATGTAATCCAGTTGACAGAGCTTGTTCATAGGGTGTGTGATGCTGGGAATGGGTCTTGCTGCCAGGACTCTTCATTGTCTGAGATACCGGATCCCTGCCGATCGATGTCAGTTTTGGGTTGAGTCCAGTTCTGTTTGCATGTCTGATGGTTGACTCCCTGTCAGCAATGTTCCAGGATTGATTTTTGGTCTCCTCTGTTTGTTCATCTGTTTATCATCTGCCTTATCTACGTTTTACACCATCTGAATTTCAAAGTTTCTCTGGATCTAAATGCTGACTGCAGAGCATCTGATACCATACATATTGGACCTGTCATTACTTCTGTGTGAGTAGGTTTCCGAAATGCCAAGTTTAATCCCACTGTCAGCTATTAATCCCAAAGTTCAGCTTGTTAAGCCTAGACTGATGAGCATCTAGTCACTGTTGAATTTGTCCATGGTTGTTTCCGCTCTCTCCTGCATACCTATCTGGATGCTGAGGGACCAGCCAGATCTCGATCTAGACACCTGTTGAATTTATCTGCCATTATGTGGACACCTCCCTAAACTCTTCACAGTCACATGGCCAGCATTGGACCCTTTACCAGACCTGTGGACTCTTATGAGCCCTCCACCATCAAGCAGCTACCAAGATCACTGTGCTGCAACCTACCTGGCTCTCCTGGACCATTTTGCCCCATCATCCTTGGAGCCACCATAGGAGGCCCTCTGCATGTCACAGCTACCTGAGCCACTTCCCTGCATCTTCTTATCCTTTATAGAAACCTGTCAAACCTTGATTTGTGTTTGTGTATTCTCTTTTTGAGCCTTAGCCAGTCCCTGTCTTAAGTTAAGCCAGGATGGAGGGCTACAACTGTGTTCGTGCTTGTTGCCAAATCGCAAAATCCTCTATAAGTCTAACAAGAAATGCGTATCACAGGATGACAGTACTGGATATGCTAGTGAGGCGCTCTTCTGTGGAGCTGGCTAATGTTTCATTCAGGCTACGAGACCGCAGTCAGTTGTAAACGTTACAGTGCTGAAGCTCATCTCATATTTTGCCAGGTTGAGGGTGCAACCTCCTTTACAACAGATGAATTGTCCACACATATTGCATTTAGCCTTTTGATTTTCTCTCAAAGTGCAGCCAAACGTTTTAGCACTTTTGAGTCCATCTTCTGCTAATTATATCATATGTGATTACATGACATGATTATGGTCCTGGCACATATGTGTCTGCTTACAGATATATTTTGCTCTAATTGTGCATTTGAAGCATAAAATACATGATCAGGAACGTGGATTGGAACATCAATTATTTAACATCTACCTGGTTTTTGGAATTTCGATACCCAACCCTAGATATGAACCAGGCTGGCTCAGCACTGTAAACCAGTGCTCTACTAAATGTTCTAGCACAGTTTCAATCCTTACTCAGGCAGGAATAAGTCCTTTAGTTGTAGAATGACATTTTATAGAACCACAGGCAAATCTTCAGAAAAGTTTAGTTCTTGCCAACATGAGCATTTCGTTTCCACATCAAGAACCTTCTAGTTATCACAATCTTTGAGGCTTTGGATTGAAGTTACTCAAACATTACTGCATCTTCAGTGTGTCATCACTTGTAGAACAGACAATGTAAAGACCATTTGAGTCTAATTCTGTGGGATAAAAATACACTCTATCCTTTATTGTATTCTCTAGTAAGGGATCTAGTGACACAAGTTTGATCCCTGCCTCTGGCTACTGTCTAGTAGAGGTATTTCTTCTCCCTGCACACAGGGGCTTTGCTGTATCTACCATAAATAGGCCAGTGAATAGTTTGGTCACTTGAAAGTGCCCTCATTTGTAATTCAATGTAAATAGACTGGCATCCTGTCAGCATGTATTACTACCTTGCACACAGTATACCTGGAACAACACAACAGCACTTTTAACTTTCTTGATTCAGGGGTCGAGGGAAGAACCTGCTAAACCCTGCATGTGCTTCAGAATGCAAGTCCTAGTTACAATATTTAATAGCAAGCAGTGGAAAGAGGAATCTGCACTGTTAAAATACTTGTTCTAAGACAATAAATAGCACAGGCTTTAAATAGCAGGGCATGTAATCCTGAGATTTATTACAAAGTCAGGCTCTGAGATTTGGAAAACCACAGCTGGACCAGAACACAAATAAATCCTTGACATTGCAGAGCCAGCAAAAGGTTTTAAAATAAATTAAGTCAAATATAATGTGCATTTTTCAATCCGCAAGTTCGTCTTCACTATATTAATGTGTTATTTTTTTTTCTCCAGACCATCATCAACTCTCTACTCATTAATTAATCAGCTGTTTAGCTCAATTTACATTTTTTTGGATAAGGATATCTCCTACATGCTTGTAATACAAATTAACATAGTATATCTAAATGAATGCAGTGGCCCCACAGCTCGTTTTAGCATCTCCATGTGTCTGTGTGGGTTTCCTCCAGGTACTCAAGTTTTCTCCAGTAGTGTGTGTGTGTGTGTGTGTGTGTGTGTGTGTGTGTAGATAGACTGGAGTATCTAGAGTACTAGAATATCCTAATTGCAGGCATGTGAGGTCTTACTATTTTCGAAATATTACATACTTTCGTAAAGGATGGCTTAAAGGCTGTTTTTCATCAAATACATTTTGCATTTGTTTAATATTAAGATGGGACAATTTTACTGCGATGATGAATTCCGTGTATACATGCAGTATGTACGTGCAGTATCGTTTATAACTAGTATAAATCAAGTTATATAAATGGTTATGAGAACAATAACATTCATTCATTCATTATCTTCCGATTAATCCACAGCTGGTACCCATCCAGCAACTCTATGTGCAAGGGCAGGAACACAGTAACACACTAAAGGCCAGTTTAGAGACATCAATCAACCTAACACACGTCTTTGGACTGTGGGAGGGTAACCTAAAGGAAAATGCAAACGCTAACATCAGAAGTGCATTGAGTGACAGGATCTGCATAAGCTGTAACATGCTGAAGAATTGAACGTGAATTATTTTTGAGGTTTAGTTATTCCAGAAAACTGTAAATCATTTTCACATGTTTCGTCTTGTTTTTGTTGTGAAAAATAGGTAGCCAACTATTTTTTTTCGTCATTGTTTTTGCATTTTTGTGGGCGGAGTTAACTGACCCAGTCTTTTGCTGCCCCATTTTAATGTCTCTTTCTGTTGGTACTAACTCCATGTCAGTTTCTCTGCCTAGTCAGGTGCCTCTTACATTACATTCTAAATGCTTAAATATTTGTAGAAGTGATTACTGCACCACAGATAACCTTTTATATAAGCCAGGAACTTACTCTTAAGCTTACTCTTTTCTTTCATACATATCTTATTTGTGGTCACATTTAATTTCTGTTTGAGCAGTGGTCAAAGCACAATGAATGTGCAGAACCGTGGCAGCTTGGCATAGGTGGGATTTGAACCCTGGACCTTCTGGTCCAGAGTCAAGTACCTTAACCGCTAGGCTACCACAGTTGGGTCCTTGTTGAGGTTCCTTGGTCGCCAGCGGCTCTTCGGACGGCCACTACGTTTCTGGTCTTCCACAGTCCTGGTTTCTCCGAATTTGGTTATGAGGGATGTAACGGTGCTGTGTGAAATTGGTGATCCTGCCCGTGTGTCGGGATCGTTGAGGTCTGTTGCTATGATACAGCAGCTCGCCAATTCCAGTTTCAGTTACCTGCGATGATCAACAAAAGCTTTGAACAAAAGGTGTTGAAAACCTTTGAACCATAACAGATATTGAAAATCTGATCACCGCAATCGATTTCAGAGACAATTCTGATCTTGTCTGATACCTGACGTGACCAGCTTCCCATTGGAAAAACTTGAACCTTGATGATCCAATATGGCCGCTTTTAAGATGGCACCCATGTCCCTCAAGGGAAATATGTCATTTCCCTTCTGTTTCGGAACTGAAAGGGTGCCTTGTGACTTTTGACTCACCCTGTACGAGCGTCTTGTGTGAATTATGAGCAAATTGTGTGTGGATTTCTTAATGGCCATGACACAAGGTTGTGTTTTGTGAAAGCAATTCGTGTGAATTTAAAACTTGTACTTGTACAAAAGTGTACATTTTGGCCTCAATAGCCTCTCCCGTTCCTACATGGACCGACAGTCCTAACGCCACGGACTACGTCACGACACACTATGGAAACAGACACACTGTCACACAAAGGCGAGGACGAGAGGGAATGATAGACTCAGCACAGAGATCAGATTTACCTGGAAGCATTGCTTTCCTTCAAAACAAGTTCTTACTTTTCTGTAGGCAAGGAGAGAGAACGAATCAATGAGCAAGAAACCATTTTGGCAACTTCTGTTTACCAGGCCAAAATGTCTGACATGCAGAGACCAGATCAAACATGTACAGAGGAACAGAGAGACAGGAGGAGAGAGAACAGGAGGTTTTGTTACACCCTGCTGGAGAGTGGCTCCATCATCACAAGATCAACCAGAAAGGTTTTGGGGGCAAGGTCAGTCACCAGACACAGGTCACCTGACCAGATCTGACACGACGGGTCAGCTGAGGAAGAGACCACGCCCACTTACCACGTTACGAGTGAATTTTTCAAAAGAGGTTCTGCGGTCCTGAACGCTCCCAGACTTCAATTAGCAACAAACCAACAGACAGAGAGTGAAAAAGAGAACAACCTGCCGTGTCAGTGTGTGTAGGTCTGGGTGTAGGTTTTTACCCAAATGTAGCCCTTTTCTTCTTTTTCCTCAACTTCTCCACTTATTTTCTTCGGTCTTCAATCCATTTTTTGTTGGCTACTCATTTTCTTTCATTATTCACAAAAGTTACTTTTCCTTTTTGAAAAAGTCTGTCTTCTACTTTGTTATTTTAAAGTTTGTTCATCCGTCCATCCATCCGTCCATCTATGTGTCCATCCATCCGTCCATCCATCCATCCATCCGTCCATCCATCCGTCCATCAATTCATCCGTCCATCCATCCGTCCGTCCATCAATTCATCCATCCATCAATTCATCCATCCATCTGTCCGTCCATCCATCCATTTCCCTTCTTCTTTTCAATGTATAATTCCAATTATTTCAACTTTGAATTTGTCATCTTTTTCTGAATCTTTATTTCTTAATATTTGTTCTTTATTACATTACATTTCTCAATCATTATCAGAGTAAACATCAACAAGCTGAGGGACTTTTTAAAAAACTTTGGTCTTCCTTTTCTTGTCTTTCTTCTTTCCTTCTGTTTTTTTCTCGTATTGTTTATTTTCTTCTCATATTGTTTTTTCTTCCAGCTTTCTAGCTTCTAGCTTTCTTTCTTCTTTCTACCTTTTAATGTATTTTTTTTCCCCTTTCTCTCATCTTTCTTCCTTCCTTTGGTTTATTATTATTTATTATTATTATTTATTATTTCCTCCATTTCTACCCTCTTCATTTTCTACCTCCGTTTATTTCACTCTTCTAAATTGTTTCTCCCGTTTAGAAAAGAAACAAAATACAGATTTTCGTTTCAAAAGCAAAGAAAGTCAAATGATACCATGTCAATATTTTCTCTGGAAATGATAAATAGAGATGAAATATATAAATACAGTACCAAGGCAACAGAGGTCCTGTTTTCTACAACACAATTACACATTCGTTGTATTTTCATTGTGTTTACGGCGATAAGGGTAATTGTTGATAATAATAAATCATATAACTGCAGTTTGTTCGATAATTGAGAATACGGATAAAAGTCATGCCTTGATTTTTACCTTCTTTTTGGCCTGCAGGAGCTCCTGGTAGGAACTGGATCTGATGAAGCGACTGTATGAGTCACTCTTCATGAGCTTATAGATGTGTTCCTGAAACACACACACACACACACACACACACACACACGGTTAACATTTTGTTCGGGTGCCCAGATTCAATTCGCATTATATTTGTAAGACTCACCCAAACAGTACAAGCACAAAGCCCTGACCTGAGGCTCTGGCTGTGTCCTAAACCGTGTATTTATCTACTACATAGCATCTCAGCCTAACCGCTGATTATTTTTTTTTCTTACCTGTGCATCTTCAAAAGCATAGCGTCCAGGGTCCTTGACGTTTTGCGTGGTTTTGTCGTAGCTCTTAGAGTCCACGTTGATGGCGCTCGGTGCTCCGGGAGCCAAAAACTCCTGCCAGATCTCCTGCACACGGGTCGGTACCTCCCGAATGGGTCTCCTCTTCAGTTCCTGTACAGCCAACCAGAACCTGTGTGACGAAAGGCATGAAAGAACTCAGACCCAAGGAAAGAAATGAATGGGAATTATGAACTGGTATGGGACCACTTTTCAAAATGTTTCATTTTAACAATAACACACGCGCACACGCACACACACACCACTAGGGGGCGCTTTGCACTACCTAAGGTTTTCCGAACTGAACTCGGACTCGAGGAACTTGAGGAACTGCTCCCTCCCTGCAGGATCCTTCAGCACCTCGTCCATCCCGAAACCCCAGCGCTTCACCCTGCTCTGAGTTGGCTCCTTACTGTAACACACGCACAGACACACACACACGCACGCACACGTATAAACGCACATCAGACATGCCCAAGCACACACTGCAGGGCAGACGCATAAACACAGTGTTGTTTAAAATCCTTGATTTTAGACAGATACACTTAAATTCCTGAATCAAGACTTTAGTGTGTCTGAGTGAGGGGTAAGCACTTCGTCCCCCCTGTGCCCCCTAAATATGAAGAACCGATTCCATCATGAATACAACTGGCAACCCAGCGACATACCGTATATTTTGTTGTTGTATTTGTTTTTTGCATTCTGCAGTCGTGCGAGTGCGTGCGAGTGCGTGCGTGCGTGCGTGCGCGACCCATGCCCACCTGGCCTCCAGCTCCCAGAAGGTCGTGTCGTCCGATATCCATGGGTTGGACGGGTCCGGAGTGGAGAGGAAGGGATCGTAATCTGCATACTGCTCTGTGTAGCCTAATAAGCTGCAATAACAATAATAACAACGCTTCAGAATTAAAACAGTATAATAACTTTAATAAACGGTCGCCTAATTAAAATCCAACATGAGTGAAATCTATTTGAAGGCATTAGAATTGTTCTAAAGTAACGAAATACCTTGAACGATATTTTAAGCCAGTACAAATTTATTTCCCCTCCTTTTTTGTACAGATAAAACCAGTACGATGAAAATAAAACGTATTTGAAATAGGCGACCACACAAATTAAGTAAAATAAATGGCCAAATATTTCTAAAGTAACAAAAAGTGACGTGACGTGACTGCAGTGAGCATGTACCGGTGATGCCCTCTGGCCTGGGTGGGCATCAGGCTCACGAATACAAAGGGTTAAACTGTATTATACAATATGAATTATGCAAAAATGGGCCCAAATTGTGTAACTTTTGGTTAAATACCAGCTTCATTAAATAATAGGGTACAGACCTGAGATTCATTTTGTGAAACAGTTAATTAACAATTAATCTAATCCATTGATCAGCCAATAAGGAGCAAGTCCTTAGCAGCTTCATGATCAGACTAACAGGAAGAAAGATGCAGCTCAGGTAATAACTCGGTAATGAATAATGAATAAAATCCCGTGTTTAAGTCACAGCGCACCGTGCAGGTCAATACGTCACAATAAAGATATAGTGCAGCCTCAATAAATCCACTTCATCATAAATCCGGAGACATGTTGATGTTTGCGCTGTAATGTAACCGGATGGGCCATTAACAGGATCGATAAGACAAACAGGAGCAGGTTTAAGCACCGTACAGTAATCAGGATCAAAGGATCGATTAAAATGGACACACACACACACACACTCAGAGACGTACCTCTCAGCAACTTTGGACATCTTCAGTCGATGTCGGTCTAACTGCGCCTGCCAGAATTTGATCTGAAAACAGAGCGAGGAGCCGAAAAAGCAAGTCCTGATGTACAGTGCGCTTTCAACTCTGGTTCAATTACGTTACTCATTTCCAAAAAACCCACTGCTAAATGGTCTGGAAAGAACGTGCCAAATTTCAGACTGCACCTGTTCCTGGAGCTCTTCCACGGTTGGCTGCTTGGCCTCGGGAGCAGGCGTGTGGGTGGGGCTGTGACTGCGGATGTCATTCTGAAGGCCGTATACGGACTAAGGAGGAAAATATAAAGAGTCATCAGAGTCATCAGAAATATCAAAGCATCATTGTCAATGAAATATCAAAGCATCATCACTTTCTGAACGTTGCACTGTGGGGTGTATACACCCTGCACCCCCACCATCCTAGGGGGGGGGGCGGCTATTTCAGGGTGAGCAGTCCATGCAGTCTCTACAGACAAACACTAGCTAGAACAGCTCCTACCCGACCTGAAGGACTAGAACAAGGTTGCCCTCGATTTATGAGGGA
>JAYJMA010000011.1:426836-437656 GCA_036873895.1 Parotocinclus cabessadecuia
CCGTCTTGTAACATAGGGCATGTTCGATTAATCGTACCAGCCGGTTATTAGGACCAAAACCATCCCGTCCCGATGTGCTCCCATTAACCGGATTCGACTGTATATATATTCCTCATTCTTAAAAAGTTTGATTAGTATTTTAACACAAACATATTAAACCTACGTTCAGTGCCTTAACCACTGCACCATCACAGTCCCTCCAATCCTTGACCTTACCTTGCCAGAGGTGGGATACGAACCAGGGGAGCTCAAGACTGAGAACTAGTGCTCGACCTACTGAGCTGGCACAAATGTGTTAATAGGTTGACTATGCTGATACTCTGAACTCATTTAGTCATTTAGAAATGGCTTTAATATCTTTACACGTGCAGGGCAGAGCTGAAAGAGACGAGAGTGCAGGAGAGACGAATGAGGTTTATTCTCGAGCATTTTGTCCATTGGGGTACAAACGCACACGCAATTAAGTGAGCCGGTTTTCTCATTCACACACAGCTTTATTGAACAGTCACGTTTGGTTTTGGGGAACACATCAAGAACTGGAAAAACGTCCACAGAACAGGTCCTTTCGAAAGAACACGGCGGCGCGTGAAGCACACCCCGCTAAGACGGGGAATGGCGTAGACGGTAGACACACTATTTTACAGGTCTGTACAGGTTATCCTGCTCACAAAACATAGGGGGATATTTCGGAATGAAATGGCGCGTAATGAAATCTCACCTCGTTTTTGTGAGCAGTGCATTTTAAAGGTTCAGTCCGGATCAGGACTGTAGACGGCTATCGAGGTGTAAGGCAATAGTGGGGAGACGTCGGGCGCGCTGAGAAGATGCGAGAAGATACTTGAGCCTTCATGAAATGTACACTCTGTCCCACCCTCACTGCAAACATGAGGCAGGGGACGATTTGTGCGTTTCCTTTTCCGTTGAATCCCTCTGTTTCTCGTGCACAGAGCCGCTGTTCTGAAAGCCAGACCGCAGCTGCTGAGAAGGACGCTGAGAGAGACCGGTGACAATCTGACGAGTCTGACGGAGCCAGACAGGTGGCGCCGTGAGGAGAAAACACACGTAAGGGGTAGATCGCCTGCCATGCTAATCACCGCGGCACTTCTGTTTACTTAAACGAGGTTAAAGAACAGGCGAAATACAGCTGGGTCTTTTTTTAAAAAAAAAACACCTTAAAACACAGTACCACGTGGCAATCTGGGTCAAATGTTAATAATAAGGGTGAAAGGGGGGGGGGAAAAACCACGCATGCACCTTGGTATCAAAATATACTTGCAGGTTGTTTTGATTTTTAACCAATGGTTGTGTGTTCATGTATATATTTATATGTGCATACTAACGAGTACTATCGTTTCACAGTGACAAACTGGTAGAGAGAGAATTCAGGTAGTTCATCCCTTACCACCTTATGATGAGCTAAACGCGACGCGTGGGGTACTTTGGAGGGGTTTTTTTTGTTTGTTGGTTTTTTTTAAATGAGCGCTCGATGGTACTCGGACCTTGCTTTCACACGGGCAGCCTTTTGACGAACCCAAATTTCTGTTTACCTGTAATCCAGCTAGTCCCCGGTTTCCGACGGGGAGCGTTCCAACAAACCCACCTTAAGCTGAATTTATCCCAAACTGAGGACTTCAGTAGAAACCTAGAACACTGAACACGGATTAGACATGCCTGAAACACTTACATTCAACTACAAACGGGCAAAAGTTTCTAATATAAAGCTTATTTTATAACAACTTATTGAACATCTCATGTAACGTGTTGAATAAAGTATAGAAAGTGGGGGGGGAGAGACACTGTTGTGCCCCCACAGCTTTTTTTTCCCCCCCACCACATCCCTCCCGCCCCGTAACTCCCTACGTCGCGCACTGCCGACTTCCTCATCTGAGCTCATCATGCTGCCTATCGCTTGCCGAGGAGAGGTATGGTTTCTGCCGAGTGACGGCCAAAGATCGTAAGTCGGACGGTCGTGAAACGGGGGGTGTACCTGTATATACACCCAAAACAATAAAGCCACGCACAAGCGGAATGACAAATATCTCATTGTAACAGCACGGTACACAAATGCAACAGTTTGCATCTGAGAACCGATTCCGAAAGAATTTCGCTTGTGTCAAAACAAACCTCTCGAGTCAAATAAAAAGGGGTCATGATCGGCCTTAGTGGCGCTTAGGTGAAATGAACATTGTCTGGCTGCTTCAGTGCTGGGGGAACGCTAGATAAAAACAGGGAGTGTTTTCGAACAGTCAAGATCTTAATTCCAGTTCATTGCTCTGTTCTCGTCTTTAATGAATTAGGTCTGCTGGATTTGTGGGTCTTTTTTTAGACGTACAAGGAACGAGGCTACATGGTTTCATGTCCACTGACGTAATCAAGCTTTTCGCGCATGCTCAGAGCGGTAAAACTGTATTTTTTTTTCTTCCTTATGAAGTTTGCTTCCACAAGTGCTTGTTTCAACTGCTGGATAGACATCAGTTCAAATTCATTAAAAAGAATTGGAGTTGAAAACAGTCCAAATCGTCAGTGAAGAAGCTCTAATTTCATGCTTATATAACAGCAAAACTGGATGGAAGATTGGGGAGAACAATGTAAGGTCTGAACATATCAGATCCTTCCCTATCAGCTTCCGTTTGAAACGTAAACATCACGATCTGGGAAGCAAGACGCTGACGGGACGTCGCACAGTGGCTTAGATATTTTAAAATGCAAACAATAATATGAATTAAGCGCCAATAGGAAAATATTTAGTACAGCACCGTACTCCTACTGTACATTGCCGTCATTGTATCTTTTATCAAATTAAGAACAGAAAACTGTGCCAGGTTTGTTATACGGCTTTCAAGACTGCGATTCTCTTTTCTGTCAGCAGGTGGCTACAGGGTACTATTTTTCTGTCATTCAAACGCAAATTAGATATACAATGGAGCCTCGGAATTCGAACCGCATTGGTTCCGGAAGGCCGTTTGAACTCCGATTTGTTCAAAGTTGAAAGCTAATTTCCGCATAAGAAGTCGTGTGAACCGCAAATTATTGTTTTTTTTTTTTTTTTTTTTTTTTTATGTAACTGAGGATAGAATAATAATAAGAAGAAGAATAACAAATAAATACGTGAAGAATTTAAGTACACTTTGGGATTTCGTTTTGAAATATCCCCTCGTTTTTGGGAGCAGTATTTGAAAATATCAAATAAATCAAAGTCAAAATAAAGTGAAACTTTATAGCCACTAGGCTATAACCCAGTCTGGGTATAATAATAATAATAATAATAATAATCTATAATATGCTTCTGATCACGCCCTAGTTCTTCTTCTTTTGGGTTTTTTGGCGATTGCCATGCTGTATTAGACTGAATTACATGCATCGTCTGTGGAAGGTCGCACCACTGAGTGTTCTGTTTAGGCTGCCCATGTTCACAGTTGCAATGTTTGTTCGGAAAATGTTCAGACAGGCCGTTTGAGGTCCAAATCGTTCAGCTGAAGAGGCGTGCGAATTCCCAGGTTCCACTATATTTAAGGCGTATTTTGTATTTCTTATTATAATTCTCAGGATTTCGGCTGTTCATGCGACCAGACGTCGATCAAATGGACGTTAAGGGGCGGTAAAAACATTACAGGAACCCTGCGATAAAGCTAATAACAGTGATGTTAGAACTTGTTATAACTATAATGTGTTGTGGAACTGGTTTGCTTGTAGACTTTGCATCTTTAATGATTCATTGAGCGTCTCTTACTGGTGCCAGAGTTAATCAGTGGTTGCGCCAAGCTCTTTTGCTAAATAGGTGACGCACAGAGCGGGGGTTGCTACATTCTTGGACACAAATTAGGCACAAAAAGTAAACCTCGATTTTTTTTTTTTGTGGGGGGGGATCTTTAGTCTGATGAGGTCCTTAAAGAGGCCCAACTTAATGTTCCGATTTATAGGATAGCGAGAACAGATCTGCTAAAAGCGCCTAGATTACTGAGGGGTAATACTGTATAGTCCTGCATAGTACTGTGCAGAAGTCTTAGGCCGCCATTAGATTAGATACCATTGTTTTAGCGATGGTAGAATGACCACGTATGATCTCTCTTCATTAGAATACAACCAGAAATTACAGGACATGTGTATGCAGTATCACAAAATAAAACAAAACAAATAGAAACCACGAAAAACAAAACCATCTTCTGTAGGCTACGGTGGTAAATATTTACCAGTATTAATCAGGATGCCAAGTTGACCCCGAAGAAGCTTGATCAGGAGTGGCCTGTTTGGAGGAGTAGCTGCCGAGAAACGTTTTGGAAGGGGAACAGGGTGAACAGATTAAAGATCAGTCGAGTAGAGTATTATGGAATGACAAATTAGTTTGAGTTTGACATTTTAGCGAAGCAAAAATCTAATGGTGGCCTAAGACATTCGCACTGGTTTGTAGGTTTGGCAAAGTCGTAAAAAAAAAAAAAAGCAAAATAGACATAATACTGGCTACCTCATCGTTTCTTGTCCTAATACCTTTGGCTTATATGAGCACAGTTTTGAGTTTGCAAACGGAATAAGAATGAACACCGTTAACGTGCCGGCACAAAATGTCTCACACGTACCGTTACCAAGAGCACACGCATCACTTTTGAAAAGAAGCGCAGCAACGAAGGACACCGAACGAACGGAGAGCTGTGAGCTGGTTAAAGGAGAACTGCAACGCCTTGGAAAAATAAACAAAATCTGTAAAAGTTCAGTCAAATCACTGAGTAAGAAAAGTCTGACCGTGTGGCTTCACTATAAGAAGGTGGTACCGGCAGGGACGTCATTTTTTTTTTTTTTTTATCTTTCTTTTTTTTTTTTTTTTTTTTTTTCATCGATAGCTTAAGGTTGAGGATTATACCTTGATGGGATTCTTCTTGGATGATTTTAAATTCAGATGGTTTTTCCATCCAAAGTCCTCTTCAGTGACGTTTCTATGGTTTCTATGATGAGCCTTTAAAAGTTTGAATGCGCATAAGCAGTAGAAGACGCGCCTATACCGCTCGCTAAATTTACGGGGATACGCATCCCATAATGAAATGTGCTAATTTTAGGGTTAGTACTTGTCGGGTGCAGTGAGCAGGAGGTGTAGATGGCCCAATGAGGCTGGGATTCGAGATCTTAAGTGGTGCTTCCAGGGTGCCTCGGTGGTCAAGGTCCGTTTGGCGTCTTCATGCCGATCTATTTTGGAAACGGTTGCTGTTGCCATTGGTTAGTGGCTCCAGGTTGCGTGTGCGCGCGCCTTCGTGGCAAGTGTTACGGATCTAGCTAAGATCGAGTAAGTGAAGGTTCGGGCATCCGATCTAAAGCTTGGGCATCCCTAGACAAATTGCGGTTTGTTTCTTTCCTTGGTCAGAGTTGCCGGAGTGTCTGGGGCTGATCCCGGACAGGCCAGGGTGTCCAGCCTTTTGCATAAGACCCGCAACATTTTGGGTCGAACACTTTGACGAGCCGTGACACAGCCGCTTTATTAAGCCCAGGCAAAGTCTGTGTAAACAAGCAAAGATTCGGGGTTGGTGCGCAATGCTAATGTTGCAGATCTTGAGGTGTTTGATCTAAGGAATTAAGGAGTTTGTGTAGTCACTGATGGTCCCTTCACTGACGCAGATCTTGAAACGTGTCATCTGAAGATGTTATCAGTTCCACTTGGCATATAGAAGTGCTTTGCAGTTCTAGTTTTGGCAGACTGTAGTCCAGCCGTTTCTTTACATACTTTGTAAGTCCCCGTTACCCGTTATGAACCAATCACGAAATGTCCGGCCACCATCGTCCCGGGAGCACTGATGAAGGACCACAGGATGACCAAGACAAAATGTGCAACAGCAGATGAGCTGCTGTCTGTGACTTGTTAGCTGTGTCTAAGAGCGCACAGTGGGTGAGCAGTGTTTTTTTAAAAACTCCAGCAGCACTGCTGTGTCCGATCGTTTCAGACCAGCACCAGCGCACACTAACACACCGCCCCTTTCAGTGTCAGTGCTGAGAATGATCACCACTCAAACGGAACTGACCTGGGTTGGTCAGAGAGGGGAGAAAAGGGGATTAAGAGAAAAAGCTGGAGTACAGTCGGTGAATATGGAACTACAAAGTGCTCCCGTATGGAGGGTGGAACTAAAAAAAAAATGGACAATGTGTCTCTTAGCACTAACGTTACGGGTCTTGAGCCGTTAGTCCTGAGGATTTATCTTTTTTTTTTTTTTCTTTTTTTTTTTAAGTTTCCGATTTGAACGGTTGCACCTTGCAAACGTTTCAGCTCTTGCAATCTTTGATCTGGGGATTGGACACAGCTGGTCAATAATTCCAGACTGAGTTTGTGTACTGGTGGCCCGTGCTAACGGGGATCAGCATTTTTAGGTTAGGGCGGAGGAGTCCCTGCGAGGGCATTAGCTGTTATTGTGACTGGGCGTTGGTCAGTAGGTTCCGTTTTTGTTTTTGCTTAGTTGTCAGGTCTACATTAATTAGTTAATGGGTCGGGTCTGGTCTGGTCTGTGTCAGATCTTAGGATTAGATAGAGCTGGCATTGTAGGGACGGGGGTGTGTGATCTGGGGATTGGACACAGCTGCTGCGTAAGTCGAGGTTAAATTTGCATGAGACACCATCGTTACAGGTCACGAGGTTTGACATCTAAGGGTTGAGCTTGTGTTCGTGGTATCGCACCACATTACGGACTTGGGACGCTGCTTAGCGAGTTCAGGTTACGTCTTGGAGTGATCGTCCTCCGCGTTACACGTCTTGAGGGGTGTGACGTGAAGGCTCCAGCTGGTTAGTAATGGGCGTTAAAATGACGATAGTTGGGTAGTACGTTTGGGTTGGTAGCATCCATGCCGTTATTAGAAGTGTGTGATCTGTGGATCGGACGCGGTCGGTCGGCGAGTCCAAGCCGGCTTGGCCTGCGAGCCTTTAGCGTCCCACGCTGATGTTGCACGTCTTGCAGCTGGGATCCTTCTTGGCGTTGACCGTGGACAGGCTCATGAGCTGATGGCCGCTGATCTGGGCCACGCTTCCCCGCGCCAGCTCGACAGGCTCCGCGTAGATGATTTCCAAAATGACGTCCTGCGCGTGCCGAAACTCCGCGTGGCCCTCGCCCGTGCTCACGCGGGTCAGGAAGCGGTTGTCGGTGGCATCCAGCTCGGGCAGCCGCCCGCTGCAGTAGGTGTCTCCGGGCGAGCCGCGCGGCGCCAGAACCAGGATCACGTAGTGGTACGCTGTGTACATGCAGTAGAAGTCGCCGAAGTAGAGGCGCGTGTCGGCCCCGAACAGCTCTTCGGCGCCGATTTGGAAACGGTAGCGGCCGTAGGGGGAGTCCTGCGGTGGCGCCCCAGTGTTGAACTCGGTGTTGCAGCTGAAGAAGATGCCTTCCAGCTTGCCGCTGAGGGGCTAACCGTGACTGCCGCTGTTGTCCTTCACCGAGGGAAGCATTCGGCCAGCCTGCACATTTCTGACACAGAGAGAGTTTCGTTTGGATTTCTCCTCATTGCTCCCCAATTTGATGTGACGTGTCCAATTAAAGTTGAGCAACAGTCAGTTTGCGAACCCTTTAGAAAGTCCCTGTTTCTGCATAAATGCGACGGATTTACACACAGATCTTAAAAAGTGCAACATAGAAAGATTTTAATATGACTTTTTCAGAAGAAAACAAAATAAGTTCTCGGTTATCTTCTTAAGTAAATCTCCAATGTTTTCTTAGGTTGCATTTTGCAGCTCACCATATGCAGCGTGAGACACATTTAGAATTTGCGTTCACCTTTATTTAGGGGCCAGGTGAGGACCGTTTCGTTTTTTCTTCGGTACTCATTGTTTCAAATGTCGCAGCGGTATAGAAATGAAGATGATCAGGAACGGTGAGAGGATTGTTCTTTCTCTCCAAAATCCACAAGACATCCTGGTTTACCTGGCAGGTTTTTGAATCGAAAGTACGAGGGCCATATTTCCACCAACTAAATTGTCAACCGTTACGGCCGAGGACAATCGTAAGGTTTAGAAAACACCTAAGGACGTAATATTTTCAAGAATAATATTTTTTGTTAGAATTGTTCTTAAGAGGTAGCCCCACTGCCTCACAGCAAGAAAGGTCTTGGGTCTTATCTGTGTGCAGTCTGCATGTCCTCCCACAGTCCAAAGACATGCGTGTTAGGTTAACTGGTGACTCTAAAGTGACTCAGTGTGTGTGTGTGTGTGTGTGCCCCAAGATGGATTGGCGCCCCGTCTTGGCTTGTTCCTAGCGTCCCCGGCTGGCCCGTGACCCCATGTGGATTAAGCGAATGATTAAGAGTGGACGGATTGTTGAGAAGAGTTGTTTTTTCATTCTTAAGAAAGGTGTTCTTTTTTAGGACAATTTTTGGAATGTGGTGCCAGGTTCATTAATTATTATTTAATTATGAAGTCAAGGGTTTTCAATCGCTAGGGTAACAATCAGATTAAGAGTGGCCACACAGACAGAGGAGATTTCTAAGGGTCTTCAGATAAAGAGCTGTTGATTCTCATCGAGCAGGAAAAGGTTAGAAAACCGAAAGCTATCTCTAAAGAGTTTGGACCTACCGATTCACAGTCAGACTGTTTACTAATGGAGGAAATTCAAGACCGTTGTTACCTTTCCCAGGAGAGATCGACCAAGAACGGTCATTCCAAGAGCAAGGCGTGTCTACGGACCTTTTCTCAATGCCAGTTTGCTTAATAAGCAGCTCAGGCTTTGTTGTGACTGAGCTCCTCGGACTAATGTACACATAAGCACCTTGTTTATTCGCTCGGAGTTGCCAAAGCACTTGGGTCGAGGTTTTGTTTGGTCTCCCTTCTACGTATCTAAGCTCTTTTCACTTAAAAGCGGTACTTCTGGGCACAAATATCGAGTCTTCTTTTAATAACATGGGCTAATATTATTTGTCATGAAAGGCTCAAGCTTTGAAAGTCAGCCTTGACTGACCAACACTGTGGCAACAGTGGCAAGGGGAAAACACCCTAACTGTTTTAAGGAAGAATCCTGGCGTGTCCCGAAACCCAAAACGTCAAAGGTAGATGTTAAAAGAGTATAACATAGAACACAATTAAATATAAGAGTATACTGTATAAACGTATAACGTAGAGATAATACAGTATTATGAAGAGTATGATACAATGGAGAATACAAAAGTATAGTTATTTTGTTCATGATGTATGGTACCCAGAACCGTGTACCAGCTTCTTACCTGCAGTAGTCGAAGTACTCTTGGGTCTGATTACGGTAGAACACGGAGAATGGGAGCATTCTGCCAGCGATGACCTCTGCCTTCTGCAGCAGCTGGGTCAAGTGCACAGTCGAGTAATCTAGATCAGCAGGACATAACAGTATGGTCAGTCAAAGTCAAAGATCAGGCTCGTTCTATTTGAGCTGTGTCTCCATTTTGGAAAGGCGCTTTGGCTACTGACAACTGCGAGCGGCGACCAAGTCCGAAAGCAAACACTGGACGTGGTATTTAGTTAAAGTGATACTAGGACTAAGCTGAGATAAATGAGAATGACCTGCAGTGCAGAACTCTATAATGTCGCTCCATTCGGACACAGAGTAGTCTCCGTCACTCTGCTTGGACGCTGTCTGCACGGCCACTGTGTACTCGGTTCTCGGGCTCAGGAACCAATGGCCTCGCACTGTCATCGGCAACGGCACGGCCTTGGCAACCAGCTTGGTGGGTACATCCTGGAAAAGGACAGGAAACGTTTAGTCGATTGAACGTCCCCGTTGGCCAATAACATTAGCCAAGTCTGTGAAGTTCGGCTTTTGCCCATGTACGTTATTTGCCCCCGAATATTTCCGACGCTTGCTTGCAGGATCCTACTGAAATCATTATGGGCAAACGGACGGACAATAGGCGTGACTCTCATTCTAAACGTTCTCCTCTGCACTCCAAAGAGAAATGTTTTGGATTGTCAAGTTTGTTGGAGAGTTTGGGCTTACATCCATCAAACACCTTTGAGATGTACGCACGTTCGCACAAAATGTCCGTAGGTAGCAGGAGACTTTTGGCATGGAAAGCGGAGAAAGGGAAACGGGGGTCTGAAATTAGGGACAGGTGTTAGAACTGCGGCGAGACAGACAGCTACCTATGCCCATGAGCACCAGGTAAGCCGATTGGGCAACAGACCTGAACTGTCATTTTGGACATAGGCATGTGCAGGTGGGATCACTCGCCTTTCTGTTTGGTGTAACAATTATTATATCTTTAAGCAGAGATGCTGCTTTGGATAAAACACTTCTCAGTTAGTTTTCTGTCATCCAGGTGCAGAGACCTGTAGAGACATAGCTCACCTTGTGTTTGAACTTGTTGGAGTTCTTGTTCTCTTTCTTGTTGAGGTCGATGAAGTAGTGCGTGATCTTCTCTTTGGTGCGAGGGTCCATGTCCCAGCAGATCTTAAAGGAGTCGCAGGTGATGTTGCTGATCTGGATGTTTACGGGCACAGGGAGCTCCATCCCTACCACTCCACTCTCCTCTGCCTTACCTGAAAACGCAATAAAAATTTTATTTAAAGCAAAAACCACAGTAACAAACATTTAAATGAACTTAGCATTAACAATACAAATTTCCGGTCCTGACTTTTTTTTTTGTTTGTTTTTTTTGGGTAAGATTGAAACCTCAAACAATCCCCCCGGCCACCAAAACAAGCCCGGCATCAAGGGGACCATTCCCAAGCCAGTTAGGACATGCTCCCCTTCCCTCAGGGCAGGAATCACAGAGACAAACCCAAAAATCACAAACATCACTAGGGATAGTACGAAGACAACTACATCTATACATCAGCAGACAAAAGCAAGGGTGGACAAAGGCAAAACTGGGCCATGAACACTTAAGGAATAAAG
>JAYJMA010000011.1:437756-447819 GCA_036873895.1 Parotocinclus cabessadecuia
TCAGAGTGCTGGAGGTATAGAGATTTTTTTTTTTGATTTTTTTTTTTTTTTTTTTGCCATTTTTAGTTGTGAATAGCAGAATTTTGGAGCTGGAAGCAAAAACGATCTTTAATTTGACACCAAAAGCCCCTGAGCTGATTTGAAAGTGTTCGTAAAATATTTACTCGCACAAGGCAAAGCAAATCTTAAAATCAAATGAGAAAATAAAAGGGTCGTTCAGCTCCATATTTACAGAAAGTACGTTGCTAAATGCACCGAGAACCGAATTCGACGACTTCCAAGGTGGCAGAGAACGGATGTACCCCTGTATCATAATGTAATCTTATATTATTTTACATAACGGAGCTATTAAACGATTTACTACATTTATATCCTTTTAACACCAAGCATTAATTTAATGGTAGAGGGCGCTATTGCCTCGAAACTCGAGAGACCAGGCTTGGAGTCCCAGCCCAAACCGTGTTTGAGTGTTTCTTTAGTGATTAGGGGAGCGTTTTGGGGGCAGCCTAGAACTACAAATTGCGATTAAAACATGAACATACAACAGATCTTTTCTTATGTACAAAAGTCTTAAGCCACCAATAGGATCGATTATACCATTTTTATATGCCATGGTTTATTGACCGTATATCATTCAGTTTCAGTCGTTTAGAATCCACCCAGAAAATGCAGGCCATTTGTTATGCAGTACTGAAAAAAAAAGTCCAGAACAGCTTCTGTAGGCTACAGTGGCAAGTACTTATTGTGACCTTACTCCTTAAACTTGAGAATAGTAACATCTGGCAGCTTCATCAGGTTGCCAAGCTGACTCGTCACGGAAGGGTGGCAACCAGGAAACCAGTTTTTGGGAAGGGAAACGAGGTGCAAAGGCCAAGAGATGCTGAAGCTCACAAAGATTGGAATAAAGATCAGGCCCAAGTGGCCCAAGACTTGCACAGTGTGGTGGCCAAATGAAGGCTTGATTTCTCTCTGATTCTCAGTACGAGATTAAGTCCATTTTTGCAACAATCTACTTCAACAGCTCCCTCATTCTAGAGCTGACTGTATGCCAAACTTTTTTTTCGGTTTCCGAAATTGGTTTTGCGCTTCTGTTATTTGCGTGGCGGTGTAAGAGCTGTTCAAGAGGCTCAAGTTTTTGACCATTAATTTGTGTTCCAGCTGGCCAGAAAAATCAACGACGTGGAGACGAGCTGGGCGCTGGGAGCAACGTTTTACTACATCGAGACCCTCAACAGCCATTAACTACGCTTCCAGCTACACTTCTGCCTCTCGTTTCGAGCTGGATTTCTTAAAGCACTGAAGACCTCAGAATTAATGGAGCATCTAGGAAGGGGATATTGATAACGGATTCGGTCGGTTTTGTCGCCATTGCTCACGTATATGAAGGAAACCAGTAGCACTACGTCTTTGATTAAATACTATTTTTATTAAGTTAATTAAGCACCCAGACCACAATGTTTACAACCTACCCATACATGGACCTTCATTCGAACTTCCACCATCTGGTTTAACACTCCTGCTGCAGAAATGATTTATATTCCAGCCCTTTTTCCGCTCATTTGAAATATAATCTGAAGCTCTGATGCCTCGTTGTAAGAGACCCAAAACGACAGCAAGCCTGCTGCGTTAATGACATCATACGTACAGCATGCCACTCCGATCGGGCGATACTTCGCTTCGGCGTATCGTACCAGACCGCTCTTTACGTACTCCCGTCTTGGTCCGATTGTCAGGTTTGTGCACGTAAACGTAGCTGCTATTGGCCTCGTGGGATCCGTTCCGCGCGGCGAGTGAGAATGAACGAACAAGGTAGAGAATCGTCTAGGGAATCGTCAACAGGAAGGGGACTAATTTATCCCGGGCAGCTCTCAACTGGCGCAGCCTTACAGGCCAACCAAATGTGAAAAGAGCCTAAAGAGCCTTGCCCGAGGACCCAACAGTGGCAACTTGGCCGTCAACCTTGGGACCTCATTTGAGGGAAGGGCAACAGCCGCCAGTGCTCCCTGGGCGAATCTCTTCCGAGCCGTACGTGCGCCCCATTTATGCCGGGACAGGCGTCGGACCTCCGTGACCTTGATGAGGATAAAGTCTCAGAGCGCTTGAGAACATTGCCTGAGGATGGATTTGGCCTCACGTCCTTATGATTGGTACTCCAGAGCCTTAACGCTTCCCTCGGTTTTCCGTCCTAAGACGTCAACGTGCAGGACCTGTACAAAAAAACCCCAGAGGAACACGGGTTGAGTGCTCTGGTTACGGAACCCTGAGACCGAGACTGGAAACCTGTTGAGTTTTTCCACAGTTCAAAGCAGTCTTGCTGTGTTGCGTTAGCACGTGTGGAACAGGTGTTTGCAGAACTGAAAACGTACTCCAAATACACAGACAAACGGTACATAAGCCTCGCTCCTTACACCCCCAACTCTGGACTGCTACATATTCTCGTGCCATATGTTGTTATTATTATTGTTATTATTATGTACTCTCTGGGAAAATGTGCGTATACTTTGATTGTATTTGCCATGTTTGACGTCTGAATGTGAGTCGAACAAATACCTCCTCCTTACTGAAGAATGTTGAAGCTTTAGGCTGGAGTATTGGAAGGCATTGCTAAAATGTGAGCCGCCCATTTTTTTTTTATTTGTACCTTAGAACTTGCCCTAATGTACTCTTTGGGATGTTTTTGAAACATAAAGCTGTACAAAGGTTTACATCTTTCTCACCTTTGTTCCCCTCTACGTCCCCCGCACCGCGGCCTCTGGCATGCCCAGATGCGTTCATTCGTTTGCCAATCGCTTACATCTGCAACCCGATTTTTCTTCACATCAAACGAGACACTCGGTGTATTACCACCTCACGTAAAATCCAGGGATCCCATCCCCCACACTCGCACGCTTACTGGAGCCTGAAGTTTGCTACCGAGCAAAGTGACATTTTTTTTTTGCCCAGCGAGTTCACCTGTACTGATGGTTGGTTTGCATTGGTTCACTGAGCTTCGGTTGATCCTGGGCAGGATCACTTCACGCGACACCCTACATACTCAGCTCTTGAGTTTTGTTGGTGGAAAAATGCTTACTTTTCCAAACGTTGAATGGTGAGGAGATTGGAGAGGTCACAGGTTGAGTGGCTTAAGACTGTCAGGTCATTCCACAGCTTTTCTACGACGTCCTTTGGAGAAATGAGACTCAAGTCCACGTTGGCCTTTCTGGTAGAAATTCAGATTCCCAACTATGAGGGATTAAGGTAAGAAAAAAAAGCCCAAAAAGTAAATCAAAGAGTTTGGGTCGTGGTGGTTGGGAGTCCAAAATGCTAGCCCTCAACTGCAGTGACCGGAGTATGAATAACGGCATGATTGGCAGTACCTGAAGGAGGGAAAAAAAAAAAAAAAAAAAAAGTTGTAGTGCTGCAACAGTGGCCTTGGTCCAGCTCTGCAAAGGACTGGCTTCATGTCAGTGTTGAGCTGTTAAACAAATTGCCGTTCTGTCTTTGCGATTGGTGATTCAATCATCCGTCATTGGTTGCATCACAGTAGGTGCAGTCCCAGCCAACATGTCCGATTAAGCCAACTCAAACCCTGACCAAAAGGTACTTGGCGACCCTTCAATAAACCTAATCAACAGCTAGACCAGTCAATAACATCAGAAAAGTCAGACCTTTATTAGCTTATTTTTCATGATTAAGAGCACGTTAACAATTGGCACATTTAACATCGTTTGCTTTCTGCACTGCCAAGGGATTTCAAATATTCTTTTAAATGTAAAATTCCGTTTCCTTCGTTAATAGCGCAGACGACGGTAAACGTGCTCAAGTTAAAAAGATCCACCGATTCGCGGCAGTCCACCAAATTCAGAGGAAAGCATCGCACCATTCGGTCAGACACTGAGAACAGGAGGCAGCTTGTCTAGAGTTGGCCCCGCTGGTGTCCTTTAGCCACTCGCTAAACAGTTCAGCATCCTTCCTGAGCAAGAGGAATTGGCCCAGCACCACAAACGCCTGCAGTACGAGAAGAAAGTTAAGTTTAGGAAGCAGAACTTCTCAAGGCGGTCATGCTAGAGGCGTGAAAGGAACGTTCACTGCTCCCAAAAACGAGGGGATGTGAAACGATTTAAAAAAAAAACAAAAAACAAAAAAACAAAACACATTTCTTTTTTTTCCATTAAATAAGATCAGAACAGCAAATGAAAAGTCAAAAAGTAGTTTAAATTACACTAATGATTTGCAACTATTAGCAAGCGATATATTCATGGAGTGAATTCAACAGAAGCGTGTTAAACAGGACCGGAGTGCCCCCGCGTCGACCGTTCGGTAGGGTGTATGGTCACCCAAGAGTACCCAACACACGAACAGTGATGGGGGCATGGACAGGATCAGATGATCCAGCAGTTCTTATGGGATTCTCTTCCTACTCGTTATGGAATCTCTCCTAATTTGTACCCAGTGTAATTAAATCATACAATTCCAACCAGATCTACATTAAAACAAAGAGTTGATCTTCTTGGAATGGTAGCACTCCAAACCGACACTGTGCTGCACCTCAACTCACTTTGTCGAAGCCCTGCTCCTCCAGCTTTTTGCCAAGAACCTCTCCGACTCCAGACAGAGCAGTAACTGGTTTGTCCCCCATGGGTTCAGCCACAAAGTCCCTGTGCTTTTGAGAGGTGGTAGACATTACAGAACCGTTCTCAAATCGTCCTGTATGGTTTCTTCTCCAAGGTGGTGATGGCAAGATGAAGTCAAACAAACCTCCACCCTATCCAAATCAGATGTGGGAGAAAACTGGAGATAAAGTGATTACGATTTTAAGGTTAAGAAATTAGCTCGACATCAAATACTTCTACACCAAATGAGCAAACTGGCCCATTAGCGACTGGCTTATTCTTTCTTCAGCATTTTATCCGGCATGTTTTCCATTTGATCAAGTTGTAAACAAATTCAGGTTCATATTCTTCAGCCATTTTCAACATCAAATCAGCAAGCCATAGAACAGCGGTTAAGGTACTGGACTCTAGACCTCATGGTCCAGGTTTCAAATCCCACCTCTGCCAAAGCTGCCACAGTTCGGCCCTTAAGCAAGACCCTTAAACACACGATTGCATTGTATTGAATTGTAAGACTGTATCGGTTGTAAATTTCTCTGGATAAGGGCATCTGCTAAATACTAGAAATGTAAACTGATGGAAACACAGTTTAAAAAGTCATCAAAAAACGTCGTAGCGCAAGTAGGCTAGCACTCAATTTAACATGATACACATTTAAGCGGAAGGTACAGGTTGCAAAAAAGTGGAAACTTCACCAGTAAAACAGCTCTTTAGAAGATGCCCAATTATTCCTCCATCACCAAGAGCCTTGTGAATTAACTTGGTCTACTCTTTAGTCGTCTACTAACTCAAACATCTCTAATGCTACCCTATAGTCGCTGATAAGTGGTTTGTTACAGTCAAACATCAGCACGAACAGCCTACATTTATCCTCCATCACCATATAACCCGACCCGTTACCCAATATGCCCCAAAAGGTCAAAACCAATTACCTTCTTAATTTTAAACACTAAAAAATGTGCATTACTTGCCACATAATAGACGGCACTCTTAAACTTTTCTTACTAAATACGTGCACATGGTGGTGTCGATTTCTAATCGCGTTACACTTTAATTGCTTGATCGCGCGCGCTTACCTGCCCAGGTGCGCCACTTGCAAAAAAACCAATCAGTGCGAACCTTATCCGCGCGCCTATGAGGGGTAACCGAATGATCACGTGCTAACATTTTCCAGAATAAATTATTAAGAAATAGGTTTTTTTTTTATCGCAAGGAAAGTCTATGTTTGTCCGATATAAGCTCTTTAACCTCTGGAAAACACACACAACGTAACTAAAACACAACAGAATTAATAGAACAGAATATTATCAAATCATATTTTAATTATTTCAAAATACTATTCAAATTTTGCCGCCTAAGCCCCGCCCACAGTATCTCTGAATCGGAGTAAGCGCTCGTGGCCAATTTTTATTGTAATTATAATAATTATTAGATAGACTAGTATATGGCGAACAGTAATTAAATGCAATAAAAAGAAAAAAAAGAGATATCGTTCAATATAAATGCAATATTTGCATTCTGTAATTCTATCTATATGTATTATACTGTTTTTTGACCTTTTAATTTTTATTTCAATCCATTCAAGTCATTGTTTCCTAAACAAAATGTATAAGAACTACGAATAATATTTAGTAAGGAAAGTACCGTTAAATATAATTACATTACTAAACTCTTTACTGGACGTTACTTAAATGTACTATTTGGCGCCACCTAATGGAAATGACAAGTCATTCTAAGGCCAGCAACAGTCATAATAAGACGATTTTTAGGCGTTATTTTGAAACTCCTTTTACAAACAAAAATATTAATGGAAAATGTTTTACTTGAGTATTACTTTTATTGAAGATATACAGCACAATTAACCACGGGTCTATTAATATGGACATCATGCTTGCTAGACATATTAACACTACAAAAAGTAATTGTAATACAATTGAATGACTTTGTGAAAATGCCACTACGAATCTTTTATCTAAAAAAACAAATAAACTAATGGAGTATTCGTTTAATTAACATCGTGTTTTATACTGCTAATAGTAAACAGCAAGCCTTTAAAATAGACATAAATATGGCAACCCAGACGACGTTTGGTAGATAAACGTTTTGTTAAAAAACGAGTGTTGGAGTGTTTTTTAAACTACTAGCTCCCCGACTACATCGTATATTTCATAACAGGACGAATAATAGTACATATTAGTGTATATTAAGTAACTAAAAACATGTTTAGACCGCCTGAAATCTGGCGACCATTCTATTTATTGCCGCGCAATACATTTCATACTTCTAAGAGGAGGAGTGCGTAGTACGCTTAAATGACGTGTTTCACAATCCATTGAACGAGTGCGTACTGCGTAGTATGCAAGTAAGTAATACTGAATACGAGCGATAGCGTTATTGTTCAGATGGACGTGAGCTCAGCCAATCAGAATCGCGGACAAGTCGCACTATCGAATCAGAAGACTGCAAGGGGACAGGACAGATCCCGCCCCCTCGGCTCTCCAGTTTACTTTAGGGGCGTGCCTGCAGTTCTTCAGCTGGTCCTGGTCCACTGAAGTTCTCCGGATTTTGTTTGCACGCGCGTCTGCAGGTTCTGTGATTTTCAGGCATGGCCAAGCCGCTGAGCGACCACGAGAAGCGCAAGCAGATCAGCGTGCGCGGTATCGCGGGTCTGGGGGATGTGGCGGAGATCAAGAAGAGCTTTAACCGACACCTGCACTTCACTCTGGTGAAGGACAGGAACGTGGCCACGCCGCGGGATTACTACTTCGCCCTGGCACACACGGTGCGGGATCACCTGGTGGGCCGCTGGATCCGCACTCAGCAGCACTACTACGAGAAAGACCCCAAGGTGGGCAACGAAGCGTCTCCTTCCTAGTTGGCCAGCCTTGCAGGAAGTGCCTTTAAAGTGACTTTAGGTCACTCCAAACGTTGGTCACCGCTTTTAATTGTTGGCTTGCAGTCAGAAATCTCCAGCCCCATCCACAAAGGAAATGTGCGTGTAACTTTAAGCTATTTGGCGGAGCTACATTTGAATGATCTTTATCAGCAGAATTGATGCAGGAAATGGACAAAGATAATGGTTGATGTAGTGTTTTTAGGGTCGCGACATATTTGGTTCATGCTTCCATGCCACATTCAGCCCTTTTCTGAAAGTGCCATAGTTGGGTTAAACGTAGATAACCCATTGGGAACGGAATAATGACCCTTAATTTGCTTCAGCTCTGGTGTGTTCGTAAGAACACCACCCAGGACGTGTTGCAACCATGATGAAGAAAACTGAGCTGTCATGAAAGTGGAGATGATTTTTACATTTTGAACCCAATGGGAAAACGGTATAAGAAGCTTTCTAAGACCTGGAATGTTCCTGTGGGCTCCATTGGGCGCTTTTGGGCGTTGGAGAGCCCAATGTTGCCGATGAGCTTTGGCGTTCTCGTCGTTACAGTGAGGAGGAACAAACACGTTCCTGCAAAAACCTGTGGCAAATGTATCGGTGTCATTTGCTCCACAGCGCATGGCACTCTTGCTCAAGAAGCACAAGAAGGGTCGACTGGATTGTGCCTGAAGAAATTTAGGTAGAGCTGCAGAGTTCTGGGACGGGAAACCAAACTGGAAGCGTTTGGCCGTTACGATCAGTGGTTTGCCTTGCACAAGAAACAGGGTTATGACTAAAAGAATATTGTCCCCACAGGTCTAATGATGGCATTACTGCGGTAACCTGATGGTCCAGGGTTCAAATCCCACCTCTGCTATGCTGCCACAGTTGGGTCCTTAAGCAAGGCCCTTAACCCACCATTGTTTTGACCGGTGTTCTGGAATTGCGAAAATACCCAACAATATTTGACACCAAACCCCTCCCCCCTTGGTTGGCTTGTTAAGATGGCTATACTGTAATGGCTCCCCAATTTATTGGCATGGATGTGGCATGTTATTGTTGAACTGGTTGCCTTGGAACGCAGCTTTGATGGGAACAAATTTGTATGACTGGGTGCCTTTACCCTTGTCACAGGCCACACTGTGTTCTGAAAGGCCGTTGTTGCAACATGAGAATTTCACAATTACAGGATTTCTCTGATGTCGTTTTCCTGTACATTCAGAACAGGAATGAATACTTTAGGCATGGGACAACCTGCCTTGCTCATTAGGTGTCGCACTGAGTCAGCATTTGAGCAAAAAACCCAACTGTGGGTATCAAACGGTGTCTGCTGGGCAAAGCTCAACCCAACCCATCTTCTCTAGCTCAGAACTTCAAATGTTGAGCCACTGCATTGCCGTATCGGGTCCTTCCACCTTAACCCTTCGAGGACCAAGGGACGTATTCGTCCCGTACTTTTCGGTGGACGCCAAGTGCGATTGAAACAACCTAGAGCAGTAAATTGGATACATGTTCGTTAGTTTCCTTGTCAGTTTGAGAGGAATTTTGTGTCAAAATAACTCGAATTATGTGCGTACAATGGTTAAGGTCCTGAAAGGGTTCATCCGGAGCTTAGGTGCGAGTGGTGACGATTAATTGGCGCAATCCTAGATGATGTTCTACATTAGCAGAAGTAGATCCCGTACCGGTCTGGACTTGCATTGCTAACTGCTCTAAACGTGCTGCTTTTCTCCCTTGCATAATCAAGCTGTTACTCTCAGGATGTCTGTGGTGACTCAATGTTGTTTTGTCATACTGTTTGTATACTCAAAAGTGGCAGGGGAGCCGTGTGTGGATAACCCAATTGTAAATTAACTTATAGTTGAACTTTGGTCGAAGTAGGCTTCGGCGATTGCTTAACCTTCCCGGGGTTAGTAGGTTATAGTACGTGGAGAGCTTGTGATAAGTGTGTTTGGCACACACCTTAAGGGGAGAACTTAAGAAGTCGGTCAATTGTGAAAGTTTCATACGGAGGACCTACAGGCGTGACTGTATTCCGGGATTTGGCGCCATTTAACGATGGGGACTGGAGATTTGCCTACTTCAAGCGCCACTGGAGGGTTCAAAAGACAGCCGAGTCCTCAGAAAAGGACATCGTTGACATCTAAATGCTCTTAACACACTATGGTCGCTAGATGGCGCCAAGTACATTAAGATCAGCTTGTGCATTTGTTTTTATTGGTTGTGGTGAAGTTATTTTGATTTCTTTCTTTCAGCATAATGTTCTGATTGATTACATTTTGTGGCCACCGTGTGTTAAAGGCATATACAGTCGATTCCGGTTACTGGGGCTACATCGGGACGAGATCGTTTTGGTCCTAATAACCGGCTGGTACGATTAATCGAACATGCCCTATGACGGGACGTGTTATATTTTATATAACATATTAAATGTTTATTAAACCTTTATTGTACGATTTACACCTATAGCGAACGTACAAACAAGAATTACTGTTGCTTACCAACTTTTCATTTGAAAAATAAAGTTTTTCAAAACGATCTCCAACACAATGTATAGATACTCAGCATGCGAAGTAATAATACTGTAAAAAACAAGTTC
>JAYJMA010000011.1:450840-466412 GCA_036873895.1 Parotocinclus cabessadecuia
GGGAGAGAAACATGATGGAGAGGGAGGGAGAGAAACATGATGGAGAGGGAGGGAGGGAGAGAAACATGATGGAGAGGGAGGGAGGGAGAGAGGGAGAGAAACATGATGGAGAGGGAGGGAGGGAGAGAAACATGATGAGCATCCAAGTCCAAACCATTCTTCAGAGATGTGCTGTTACTCTGTGGTTCAGATCTTCATGAACAATTCATATTCATAAATAATTCGAAGAAGCTACATTGAGATCTGCCTTTCAAGAAGTTATGCACTTCCCTCCATAGTCATCTCACTTAAATCCCTATTCAGTAACCCAGTAAGTTGGAAGATCCAACTTTTCACGTGCACAATGTATGATTACATAAACAACGTATGATTTAAAGGATTGGATTAAATTGGAGAAAAATGCTGTAGCTTTGTCTCTACTAGTCACAGACCTGGCTTCTCCTTGTACAAGAAGTGCAGCAATCTCATCGTTTATTGTGCATCTGTTCGAAACGGTAAATCTTGAGGGAAGTGGTTACTCCATCTGAAATCTCCAGCTGAAATAATCCAGGAATCTGTATCTGTAAAGTCTGATAACCTCATGCGCAGGTATATATTATTACATGATGGTAAATTGCTTGGGTGATAAAAGCTGCTGGGTAAAGAAACTGTTCCACAGGCTTGATGGAATAGACCAGCTCTTGGCCTTCACTGCAGCTATGTGGAATGTGCAAGTGTACTATGCATCCTTTCAGACAGAATTAGTGACAGCAATAGAGCAATTATTTCCACACACACAGACTTCGTCACACATTTCATGTTCATGTCTGTCGCTGAGCCTTCATATACCATCATGTGCATCATGGCTTAAGCTCAACTGTGACTGTACATACTAGACATGGTATCCATTGTATTTCTACACGTTTGCACCTTTGGTAAAGGGTGGAAAAATTTAAAATGAAAATATGAGGTCATGGCAACCTTCAACTAAAGTCAATTTATTCCCCGCTGTAAAATGTCTCGTTTATTGGTGCTCGGAGTTATTGGTTTCCATTTGATATTCCAAGTCGTTTCAGTGTTTAAGAACTCCCCAGTGACTTTATCAATATCTAGGTATTATTCTACGGTAAGGAATTGCAGCCAAGAGCAGCTTTTATTAGGACTGTGGTGGCCTAGTGGATAAGGTAATGGACTCGGGGTTCAGGGTCCAAATTCGACCTCTGCTAAGCTGCCACTGTTGTGTCTTGAAGTTGCTCTGGATAAGAGCATATGCTAACTGCAAACATTTATATTGTATACATGGGCAAGAAATTAAATGAAATGAACATATTGATTGAGAATTTTTTGCATATAAATAACAAGCTTCTGTCCTTTAACCATATCAAATGAATTGATTGCGAGCTTTTAAAGCTAAAAAACGGTACTGTGTACTGGTTTTAACCAGTTTACTAATTCAAATCGCCTTCATTTTACACCAGGGCTGGTACCTTACATGAGCCGGAATTACAGAAAGCCATTGGTTTGGAGACCAAGTTCTAAATCTACATGGCTGACATTGTCACTCCTACTACCTAAATACAGTTGATTCTGGTTAATGGGACCACATCGGGACGGGATCGTTTTGGTCCTAATAACTGGCTGGTCCGATTAAACAAACATGCTAAAAGCATAAATTCTCTCGGGGATCCCAAAAATCCTGCCATATCTCGCTGACCTGCTTTGCAGTGGCTAAGTGGCGACTTGTGGCTTCTTTTTCTTATTCGCTTCTCACGTCCTTTGGTCCAAATAAGTGGAATTTCGGTCCAATTAAGTGAATAACATTACACGTATATAATAGAATTTACTTTGGTTCTTTAGGATTTGGTCCGAATAAGCGGCTGGTCCCATTGACCGGATTCAACGGTATTTATGCATTTATCAGGATTCCATCCTAGTTCTCATGCTCTAACATGACCCAACCAAGCCCTTGAATTGCAGATTGTTGTTCTATCTGTCCTTCATTCGCTTCATCACTTCCCCTGCTATTTAAAGCTCTTGTCTGAATGAGCCAGACAGGAGCTTTAAATGAATGAATGAGTCTGAATGAGCTACTCTGTGATAGTCTGATTTTGTTTCAGTTTGTAGTCTGTGATGTTTAATAAAGTTTTCTGTTTTCTGGCCCAGCCCGACTGGCTCATGATTGCAATGGAAAGAAACAGCAATTTGAATGAATTAATATAAAATAATTTGTGCTACCAATAAAACGGTGATGCTTATTTGATCATAGCTGATGATGTTTTTAGTTGAATATAAATCCCCAATGAATTGCAGATAAACCAGTCACGTCTTTCAGTCTCTACATAGTGGAAGAGCGGGAGCGGTAGTTTTTCTAAATGGCCTCACTTCATTTTTCTCTTTCCCCTCTAGGACCTTATGACAACCGGACGGTGTTTGAGACTCTAGACATCGGCTGGCAGCTGCTGCGAATCTTCCCTAAAGAGATGCTGAAGCGAATCCCGCAGAGCACACTGGCCGAGTTCTACCCACGAGAGTCTGCCGCACGTCATGGAACCTCCTAACTCCAAAGGTCACGTGACCTTTCCGTCTCTAGAATCTGTGTCCACGTCTACCTGCAGCTTAAATGCAGTAACGCTTTATATATGGGGGCCTGAAACCGGACTGTAATGCAATGACTGTAATATAGCACAGCAATAAATCTGACGTTCACTTAGAAATAGGCTTTTCACGAGGCCCTCTGTGTAAAGTGTTACTGCTATAGGGTTTTGTAGACTTGCTGTGTTTGTGTGCGTGTTTAGTGTGATTAGCCTACTGTAGTGCCAGTCTGTGGTACTCCGTCATGTCCTTGCTCGAGTGCTGGACCTTTTGTTTTTCCTCGTTCCTGAAGGTAAAGTCCTGAGCTGAAAGGGAACAACCACGTGTTCAGTGACTTCCCCTTCAATACTGACATCTTAAGGTTTCATCCAGTATCTCCTGGACCCTTACAGAACGTGTTTACAGCCATTCCTTTGAACAATCCGTATTTATTACACCAACAGGAAATTAAGCCACTCATTTATTTGAATAGTAGGAAATGTCATCTCCTTCAGGTTCCAGAATTAGAAAATGCATCGCACCGCATCGGGGATTGAAACGAACCAGTGTGTGACATGCATCAGGTTAACACTGACAAACGTGTTACAGGTGATGTGCACCGAAAGGTTGTGATAAACAAAATGTACAGTACATATCCTCAGGTATAAAGAATAAGACCAAGTAAAGTAGTCTTATAGCATTTTCTGCTCTTATCTTCAGTTAACGTAGAGGATGTTTACATTTTACGTTTCCAGTGTGTGTGCTCTGTGTGATCGACAAATTATTGAACATTCCCCGTCCATCTTCACTGTATGCACAAATTCTATTCGTGATGATTACCAATTAATTAAATTATATTATTCTCATTACAGTCTTGGTCTTTCTGTTGATTTCTTAAAAGTCACTCACTCACTTTTCATACCACTTCACGCAATTCGGGTTCCTGACATGCCTGGGGCGCAAGGTGGTACCCAACTCTAGATGGAGTTCCAGCCCATTCGGCACATTAATCCTCACACTGGGTCACCTCATACATGCCAGTTGCCCAAACGCATGTCTTTGCAATGTGGGCGGGAGAACATGCAAATACACAGACGAGGCAGCCGGGCCAGGACGTTGTAAGTTAGAAGTGCTAATAAGAGTTCCTAAATGGTCTGTTGAACTTTTAGTCTGAATTTCAGTTGAAGTACAGATAATAGGCTCGATCTTTTAACCCTAAAGCAGTGAATTGTCTTGCATGTTAAAATTTTTTTTCACCTGACCGACCGTCAGCATTTCCTCTGTCTGGTCTATTGGGCAACTGGCCTGTTTTGATACCAGACAATTCATGGTCCTTGAATGGTGGAGTGCTGGTTTGAGGTGCTGAACCCCCTCTGGTTTGTATCCCACCTCGAACAAAGTGAGGCTGCAGTTGCATTTCATTTTGGACAGTGGTCTCAGGTCTGGGCCCAGGTCTCAGACTTAGTAGGTCAGACAGGTAAAGTGTAGGATGCGAGTAGAGAAGGGCCAGAGGTGCCTGGTGCCCAGTAGACCAATATCTGTTATAATTTCACGATTTGAATTTGCATTTATAGAATTTAGCAGACGCCCTTATGCAGAGCGACTTTTACAACTTCTGCAGTCTTACAGGTCAAAGCAATCGTGTTTAAGGACCCAACTGTGGCAGCTCGGCAGGGGGCCGATTTTAACCCTGGACCATCAGGTCCAGAGTCCAGTACCTTAACCACTAGGTTACCGCAGTTTCAGCTATAAATTATGGTAGTAATAAGTTTAATTTATATAGAGCATTTCTAAAACCCAAGGATGCGTTACAACAAGTGTAACAGAAATAAACACAACATGCACACCATGAGAGAGACAGTTAAAAATAAGCATTATTAATAATTTAAGTGAAATTGTACACTAAACACCTAAAACACTTGAACCTGAAATCTGAATTCCAGACGGCTTGTATTTGTTGTATCCCGAACGCCTTCAATCCCCCCTACATATGTGCACTACATATAATCCAAAACGTACTATAGCATGAGCTTTGTTTAGTGCACTGTACATTTAATGAGTAGCCAATTGGAAAACCGCCAAGGTACGGCGAGGGAATGTGGGTCTTCCGGGTTCTCGTGCGCTGGCGACCGTTAAAACTCAGGTGAAGAAAATCAGTTCATATAATCGTTTTAATGGCGACGACTGAGGAAGAAGCTCAAATGAGGATTATATCCGGACTGTCGGACCAAGGTAAAATGCTTTTTGTTATCTCGTGTGACTGGTTTTTTGTTTTTAAATGATTAACTTAGTTGTTTTTATTCGTTTTACCTGTGTTTAGCCCACCACTAGTGACGCAACGTAGGGTATTCACACCTTATATACTTTTACACATTACCTTATACTTCATATGGGTTGTCCGAAATGAATAAACGTTTTGGTGGCATTAAATTATAAGCAGTGACAAGTTTACAACGACACATCCCAGGGAAAGAGCTCGGTTCAAACTTTTTTGGCTTCGTCTCAACAACATAGTAACGCCACTCTTAGTTGTGTACTATTTGATTTATTGCTTAGAATGGACGTGTTCGCCTAGACAATGTTTAGAAAGTAACGTGCGTAAATATGCTGTGGGAAAAGTAGCCGTGTATCTAAAAGGAATCTTTTCAGAAGTCCTGGAATTCATGTGAACAACCCATAGGGATAACCATTCATACTACCTAGTATGTAAGTATGCAGTGCATAGTATTGCATTGTACGTACACTCTCCAAACTACCTAGTATGTAAGTGTGCAGTGCAGAGAGTAACCTGTATGAGACGGGACCCTTACTTAATGACTTGCTTTAGGTGCCTAGTATGTAAGTATGCAGTGTGGAGGGTGTACTTTGCACCTATATGGAAAGAACAACACCCTGCTCCCTAGACTTCCCTAAAAATAGTGCCCTACTTAAACAATTCTCATGCACTGTTCAGACCTGTACTGCACTTTGCAACTTTGCGCAAGTTTATTAGAGGATATCTAATTATGGCATATTTCTTTTTGAAGTTTCCCCTATATTTTGTGAGCAGCACAGTTATGTATGTGGACCCCCAGTGGATATTGAATCAAAATGACAATGCACACAGAAATCAGGGCATATTTCATTTTGGCAACTAAACTATTTTGGTAACTTGAGGTGAAAAAGCACCATGTGAATGTTAGCCTTAGACATACAGTCATTCAGCCTGTGGAAACTCTGTATTGAGGAAGTCCAGTCACACTGTGTCAATTTCTGTGCAAGCAGCCAGTGGGTCGTTTCCCAGACATTCAGACAATACCCAAAGAGTGCCCCCAGTTTCTGCCCCTGCCTGTATTTGTAACATAATGAATGCATAAGCAAATGACTTACCAGATTTGCTGCGCTTAAGAGTCAGGAGGTTCTGCTGTGTTTTAATTGAGGGTTTACATTGGGAAAGATGGCTTACTGGAGTCCCTGTTTCTCCTCAGCTCTCCGGCATTATGAGGGCCTGCGAAAGGAGCATGAGAAGACCAAACTAGAGGTAAGTTTTATGCTGTCTGGGGCAGTCCTCTTGTCATTCTCTTTACGAGTTTCAGTGGTATTTCAGGTACAGGATTATGGGTGTGATTAGAAAACAGGATCTAGGATTAACCCTTGGTTTCTGAATTATAGCTTGTAAGTTTTGTATCAGTTGTAAATAAAGGGAATCTGCTAAATGTTATGAGCGTAACCTAAATATTTCTTCCATAACAGAAGAAAATCTTCTGTCTTACTGATAATTATGTTTGTCAATATTTAATCTGTGAAATGTTATAATTTTTAGTTCAGCGAGCGTGTGAAGCATTAGACAACCACTTTCACTTGGTGCCGTTTGGTACCATTCCTCTCTCAGTCCTTAAAAGTTTTAATGCTAATTATGTAAATCCATTTGAGACTTTGGTTTGGGAGTTAAGTTCACAATGTTGTTGCTTGTTTATATTAACTAAAATATGTAGCTCATCTCCGCTCTTAGAAGCAGTTTCATGAAAATGTAGACCATATGCAAAACAGGTTTTCAATGACAGATTTGCCTCACTCGCCAGGCAAACGGCTCCAGTGCAAAACTAAAGAAGCATAGGCATATGTCTTATACTTATTAGAGATGCAACACAATTTTGGCGTCAAAAATAGAGAAAACGATGATCTTACTAGTCCAGAGAGCAGAGACAAATGAAGATCCAAAACAAACAGAGCTCAGAAACTTGGTGCACAAACAAATGTGTTTGCCTGCTCACCACTTCAAACAAGGTGCTTAAATACAGTTGCAGAGGATGTGATTAAGAAAATGAGGACGTCAGTTCAGTGCTGGACTGGGACTGTGTGAGAGCGTGAGAAAGTCCCAGACGTACGCGGAAACGCTGATGGGTGTTATGACCACTTATGGGCCCATTGCAAAGGGGCCACCTGCTGTGTAATGGGTCCTGGTGTCACATTTCCAGACCCAGGCAGCACTAGGACTTAGTTCTGGTGGAGGATAATGTGTACATGTACACCTGGGCTTATGGCCCCAGGAACCCTGGTGGTCATTATGGGCACCTGTCCCTGTGTTGCATGTCAGAATGGTGTGGAGCTGGTCAGGTGCTCATAATGAGAAGGTAAAGTCAGGTGCCCGTAATCAGGCACCTGGACATAAATGCCAAGGAAGGGACAAGAGACGACTGTAATTACCAGCAGAGCTTCTTGGCACTTTAAGTCCAGGTGTATGTCTGTGTGTTCCGCCTTGCCAGTGGCTTCTTAGGCTACTCCGGGGTGACTCTTGTCTGTGTCAGGGGTGCCCCTGTATTATACAGAATCAAGCACATTTCCACACAGTACAGGCATACTGGGAACTTGTTAAATTCAGTTCCCCATGTTTTGAGGAGCAAACTCTTGGCACTTGTTTTTTTTTTTAAATTCTGCACTTTCTTGAACTTCTCAAGTCGAGATGCACGGCTTGTTCCAGCCGGAGCATAGGATTACGAATCCATCTCTTGATAGCTTCGGCTCAGTGCAGAGACTGTAACCTTAATGCGAAAATGTCACAATAGGTCAAAGGTTAGTGATAACAGCCAATCAAAACGAAAACTGCGTGAACCAATACAATGCTCTCCCACATAGGCCGTGCATCCAGGCAGCAGCCAACTGGCTGAGCTGAGCAGCGGTGGGTCTGGGGGTCTGTTCCTTGGGAAGAAACGGGAACACTTTGCTCGATAGTCGTCCGTTTAGACTCTTAACGAGTACCAAGTGCCATTGTATTAACAACCTAAAATGAAATTCAGTTGAGCTTATCACAAGATCACACTGATACTGATTAAATTATTTGTTTGCATATGTGAGCTTTTGAATCAATTTTGGAGTATTGAGTGATATGACTCGTGAATACGGCACCAACAGTGAACTCGAGTCCACTAACAATTTATTTGGGCAGTGAGAGGTGGAAATGGTGCTGATGATGTGAATCAACTGTAGGTTGAGTTAGAGCTCTCAAGCTAGAGTACATTTTATAATGGTTGCCAATAATAGCCTCTAAATAACTGCATCACAGTGTAAGCGCTAACAGCACACTGCACATGGTGTGATGGATTGATTGTTAACCTATATGGCCATTATACCGTACATGGTGGTGGCTTTGTGCACTGTGTTTAGCTATAATAGATTTCCGCTTGCGACTTGTTTTTGTATGTAATTACCAGGCTTGCAAGATACATCGACCTTCCTCATATAACTATAACTAGGTGCTCTTTTATCCAGATATTACTCCCGTCACGTTAAAAGAGTAAATGAAATCTGTGCCGTTTTTTTCAAGCACTTTGGAGCTTTGGTGTTGGAACTTTGCAAATTGAGCCAAAAGCTTAAAAAAGAAAGTAAAGATCATTTAGGATTTGCATTCCTAGAAACAAAATCATATTAGGATATTGCGTTCCTTGTAAGAAATCGTTTAAAATTACATTTTCAAACTTTGGACAGCTAAAAACAAGACCACCTACCTGTGCCTGATGTGGCTTCAAGCTACAGCGTGTTTTTTAGCTCTGTTATGTGCTTTGCTTAATTTGATAGTATGTCAGTGTGTCAGTATTTAGTAAAGGGTTGAATTATCTATAGATTAATTCTTGTGTGTCAATATTTATATAGAATTTGAGCCTACAGTGGTCTGATACTGACATACAAACAGCAACCAAACCAACTGGCAAAACGCTTGCTTCCAAGTTTAGTAAAAATCCACAGTGGTCTCAGTGCCATGCTTTGGTTCCCATCCAAGATCTGTGCTGTTGTGATAAATGGTTTCAGGAAAAACTGAGTGCAGAGCATTACATAACACCTAGTTTATTGGGAATACTAACAGAGTAAGAACAGAGGGAGGAAAGTCAATAAACAATAATAATAATAATAATAATAATAATAAACAATAAGAAGGCAATAAACATGACGCTCTTCTAAACATCACGCAGAGGCCAAACACAAGCTAGAAAGCTTGAATTTTTTGAAGCACAATGCACAGAACTCACAGATTCAAAACCACAATCCAAAGATTCAAGCTCATGATTGCAACAACTCCTGATCAAGTACAAGCTTAGATGCATTGAAAAAGATTCCGCAAACATAAGCAAGAGCTTAGTTTCTAGTCGCTAGTGAATGTGCAGTGAAACACTCACTGAACTGCTCCGATTGGCTCTGGGACAGCTAGCTTATTTTACTTTTGTGACCTCCTTCTGCAGAATTACATAACAATGCTGTTATTATTGGGTACTTAAAAATATTTAAAATATATACCGTGCAGCGAGAGCATTTTGTATAAAAGAGAACCATAATGTAAAATGAACCCAATGGAAAACAAGTGTTCTACAGTGGCCTCAACAGTCGAGATGAGGTTGTTGAAGATTCCATCAATGACAGGCACTATTCATATGAAGAAGGGCCTTGAGCCTTGTGCATTTGTAGAGGAATTCCTGAAGAGCAGGGTGCAAGAATCTATCCATCAGGTTCCCTCTGACGGCCGCCCTGACTCCCCTTACTGCTGGACTCTTTCATTTGTCTACATGCGTTTGAGTGTCTTTGTTTTTGAAGGCAGTATCGTTGAGTCGAGTTGTGTGGTTTCAGTGCTTATCAGTATTCTGACAGTTTTCAGGGGTTTAATTTGAACACCTCAACTGCCTCTTTTGCCATCTTGGTCAGACAACGTGATTGTCTTTGTGCTTCTTGAGCTCCTTTTCTGTCAGTGCTGAGTAAACAGCAGCTTGCTGCTCAAGGTTTGTCTCCACCGTATCATCACTCGTGTTCCTGTGAGCACTGGCGCTGGCGTTTTGATCTATGAAACATGTGCTGCTTGCGCCTCAATATATGTGCAGTTGTTGTGCACGACTGGTAAAAAGACATAACATTTCTAATTCTCTCTACCAGCCTAAATAACTAGCTGTTTGGCCAGGGTTGAAGTGAAGAATAGACATTCTCAAGGTAAATCAAAATCATGCAGAAAACCTGCAGACCTTCCACCGTGCCAATAAGCATAACTCCGAAACACCCACACAGGTTAGGTAGTTAGTAAAGGTTTCTGACTTGAACAGAGCGGCCCATGTCACTCACCACAACATTTCATGAATAATTTAAGGACGAATAAGTAAATATTTCCTAATCTGCTGTAGCCGAACAAAGCTACTAGTGACACATCCCAAACCTATTGATGGCTGTCATTTAAAAAGTTTCACATCACTGACCCTTTCCTCTTGAATGTTGAAAGGGAACATGCCTAAATAAAGTTGTCTGCAACCACAATGTCCCATCTACATCTGGTGGGTTCGTCATCATGATTATTCTGTCAAGAGGAACTTGTGTGTTTATTATCCGCCATGTGTCTCTTATTCACATTTCTCATGGCATAGCATGACTTGGCCACCAGTATTCTGTGATTAGCCCATTTCGACTCAATTATTCAAACTGTTTGGTTTTAGACAATAATACACTAATGTGCAGTAGTCTTAGGCCAATGGTATAATGACAACGAATATCAGTCTGTTTGTTAAAATGCATCCAAAAAATACAGGAAATTTTGTATGGATTATTACATAAATTAAAAAAAAAAAACACTTTTCAGGAAAGGGCAACATGGCCAAAAAAGTTTTTTTTTTTTTTTTTTTTTTTTCAAAGACTGTTGCACATTACTGCACATCAGTTATAATATGCTGGGTTTTCTTTGACTGTAACAGTCCACACACGTTATGTACTGTACTAGGAAGGGTTTTGTGTGTCAAATGTATAACTGTTTTATAGTGCTAGTGCTGTTTTGGGATTAAACATTATTCAGACCCCTATAGAGACATTTCTTTTTAACAATTCAACTTTTAATGTTGTTTCTTATTGTCATTACGTTCTAGTGTAAGCAGATGAAGCAGGAGAGAGATGAGGCCTTGCGGAAATTGGAAGACTTTGAAAGAGGTTTGGATTTATGTCCCTTTTCAACAATTTTAATACACGGTTGTTCATATCATAAAACTAGCGCTCAAGTCATTACTCTAACAAGCATGTTCTAAGGAGTGCTTTGTCCAAGGACAAACGCTACATGTACAGACGATAAATAGATCACATAACAGACGAAACATAGCATAGCTGATAGTTTGTGAGCATGTGAGTATGCTCTAACAAGATTTGCTTTTCTTTTATGGTAATCAGTTCAGGTCTAAGCACACTGTGGACTCCGCTCCTGTGGGCGTCGTTCCGACATGCCTGAGATGCTTACACACACAGAGACGCAGACATGCGCGCACACGCACACACTTTTGTCCCTCTGTGTGCTTGTGATTTTGCCATTGATTGTTTACCCTAAAAGCTTGTTCTGGATGTAGCTTGTGTTTATTCACAGGGCCAGTAGGGGTTTGTGTTGCAGCGCTGAGCACAGCTGATTGCACCTTTACGATGGAAGGGGTAGAAAACTGCCACAAAATTGCACCTGAGCATCCAAAGTAGCCTTAACTAAGCTGCATCATGCCATATTTGTCATTCTCAGGCTCAGTTTACACTTTGCATTAAGTTCCTTTTTTAACGATGTTCAATTTGAACATGATCGCTTCACTCCACCCCATCAACAGGTGGTCAAAGACAGATCTGGACCACATTTAGTACTTGTCTTCTGCATGTTTATTTTCTATCTAATATGAAGCCATCTGTTCTTCCAACGCTATGTGGGATGCTGTCCTCGAAACCTCAGCAAACCTCCCATATAGATATGGATACAATTGCTTTGCCGAGACCCAAACATGGGACAAGCTGCCATATTCTACCAAAGCATTATGACCCCTGTCATCACAAAATCTGCGAAGTAGGGACTCTATAAGTATTTCCACACTATTTTAGCTGTAGAACTTGCAGAACGTTCGGGTGGCATCGTAGGGCTTGAATGAATTTAGTCTATAATGAAACTTTCACAAACAGAGAACACAACAGCGCAGATAAAAACTTGTCATGTCGGTAAGTAGAGACTCAGGCGGCCGATGCTCTGGTCTTACTTCTTGTTTTTGGTGAGTATTCATTCGCTGAGTAAATACGCTATTGTGGTATTTTTAACTGATGAATAATCAAGCAACACGCTGAAGTAATGGAACATTCTCTTTACTTATCACTCCATACATCACTCTCGTATCACACCTGCTCCGTCCGTACCGCCCTTCCAGCACCTCATATCCTACACACCTAGTATAAACAACAGCTATTTACTGCCAATCCTCATATTTTATCATTTATAACGTGCCTTTGTTGTTAGAATTCATATTTTTTAATATATTTTTTTCATAAATTGTGATGTTTTTAAAGTAGAAGTTCCGTAAAAACCCGTGAAACAGCGAAAATCCGCGAAAGGTGACCCGCGAAGGGGTGAGGGAACACTGTACATATAGAAACGCTCTTGAAAATCAAACACGGCTCATATTTGAAGCTACTTTTCATAACTGACATCTTTTGATAACAGTTTTCCTCTGACAGTCACTTTGATGTGTGTGTGTGTGTGTGTACATTTTATAATTTAGTAAACCAGTAAACCGGTACAGTAAGAGGCTTGGGCTCACCTTGATGGTGACGGGGAATGAATAGATAAGGTCGTCCGGAATGCCGTAAGAGTTGCCAGACGAGTACACCCCCATGGAGACAAACTCGCCCTGCACAAAGAAGGCAAGCATCACAATCATCGCTCTGGGTACGGCCAGTACGGCATACGCTGCATCACGGAGAGGGAGAACAGGCGAGGATGGAGACGCCACCCTTCGCACACCATCCAAACGTCAGGAAACCATGACTGGGTTAGCAAGATTGTACAGTAATAGGGCAAATATGCGAGTGTTATGAGGGATTAGTGACGTCACCCAATGACATCATGTCCATTTAAAGCACAGGGCAGGGTAGCGTCATTAGTAATGCCCATGGCGTGGCTACGTTGCATATTAACCAAGCAGGACTTAAGATGCAGGTGGCGTCCCAATAGATTTGCCACTTCCTGCGCGTGTCCATTTGCAAACCCTCGTTTTGGCGCACGGGGCAAAACGCCTGCGTTCTCCCATTATTATTCTCTCGTTGTGATTCGTTTATAGTCAGGGTTTCAACCTCATAAAAAAAAAAAAACTTCTAATTGTGTAATTGTGTGGACAAACTAACCACCAGGACAAGCCTTTACCAAGGCGTTCGAAAGCGTGGAAAAGTACGACGGTAGCTCGGTTCTCGTCCACTTCGGGGCTTTGCCTAGAAAAAAAATGTGGCTCGGCTCATGAATTCATTCAGTATCTTCAGCTCAATCCACGCGGGGTCGCGGGCCAGCCGCTGCCCACCCGGCAGTCCCCTAGACGGGACGCCAATCCCTCATAGGGCGCAACGCACACAGTCACACACTAAGGGTAACTTTAGAGACACCAGTTAACCTAACACTCGTTTTTGGAATGTAGTAGGAAACCGGCGTACCCGGAGTAAACCCACACAGACACGGGAAGGGCCCAGGCAGCTCCACCCTGCTACCGAACCCTACGGGACCTTCTTGCAGTGAGGCGGCGACGGCGCTGCCCCTTTCTCTCGGCTCACTTGCTCACGATTCAGTAGGCGACTGATTCAGGTTCACAATAGCTCTCAGGGAACAAATCCGCTCTTTTTATTGTGTTTTTCTTTCTTTTTTTTTCATTTACAGCACTTCCAAAAAAACAAAAAACAAAAAAAAGAATCCTAAAAAATGGATCCTAGAAAGCTTTGCGTATGGGAGCCAACCCGTAAACAAAACAGAAATCCAATGCGTCGGAAAACAGGCAGCACCTGGAGTTCATCAATAGACTAAGTGTTTTGCTTTTACTTCTCACTTTCAATCCATTACTGACTAACCTGCATGAGCTTTTGTTCGGCCCTTTTTTTGTTCTCAACACAGAAATGGTCTTTTGCCCAACTGGAGGTTAATCCTTTTCATACCTCTGCTCTGACACGATCTCGACCGCCCTACCAAACACTCGGTAAGGTACCTATTTAACTTATGGAGGATGTTTCAGAATGTGTCCCCGTTGTAAATCAGGGAGCTCCTGTAGAATATCTCATACACTTTGGGTCTGGAAGGGATTCATTCCATTTCCGTTATTCCTTAGAAGAACAATTTGCTCAGTGCTCGTCGTTTTTCGGAACTCAACAAGCCTTCTTAATTAAAGACTGTATGTGCATTGTTTCTAAGCAGATCAGATCTAGCTCACCTCAGCAGTGCCGGTCCAGATGTCCCTCATGTGGTCACAGATGGCTTTGGCGGCAGACATGGCGCTGGAGAGCTTACGAGCCTTGATGACTGCTGCTCCACGCTGCTGCACCGTCTGAGAGAGAAAGGGGGCGTTACATTTGCCGTCTGGTCCCTCTGTGACATGGGAGCGACGGGTTTGTTGACGAAAGCAGTACAAGTGAAAGGAGGCTCGAGCAAACTGTCAGGCCATCTCTAGCCTGGATACAACGTTTGGCATGGAGCCAGCACAGGATCCCGGGGCCACATTTTCTCCCCATCGGTTGGAGCTTGGCCTGTAGATCCTGCATTCGTCATTCTCCTGCTTTAAAAAAAATGTCAACTGGAAGCCCTGCCGTGTGAGGGAACTGCACAGAGCACCTGGGAGGGCGTGTTGCTCCACAGAGGCACCATGGGGCACATGACTGCCGCCCCCATGGCCCAAAGCAGGTTAAAGCGGTTATGAATAATACGGATAATGGCACGGACAAACACGTGAGCAGCTGCATTTGTACATTTTGTCAATGCTAATCACCGTGATGAAGTCTCCTTTTAGCCAGTCGTCGTCCTTCACGGCGTCGAAGGCGGCTACGTCTTTCCCGCCCACGTAGACCTTGCAGTGGTGAACGTCGGGGTACTGGGTGGACGAGTGGTTGCCCCAGATGATCACGTTATTCACGCTGGTGGCTGGAGTGCCACAGCGCATCGCCACCTGCAGGAAGCAGCGTGGACTGAAGGTCATGTTCGGCTTGCGCATTGGTTAGGAAATAACGGAACGGTTTATCGTCAGGTTAGAGGAGTTCTGGATTTCATCGCAGCGATCACAGAGTTTTTTTTTGTTGTTTCGTTTGGGTTTGTTTATTTTTTTTTTAACTTTTAAAACGCTCGGTCTGTCGATTAGCGAACAAAGCTTCCCACGAGCACCTCTCGTTCAGGTCAGTAGTTACAGCTTCATGCAAATGTCAATTTGTCAATAGTTTTGCCCCTTATCGCGGGCGGTGTGTAAAATTTGAATAGTGTTACAGTACGTATTTAAAACATATCCAAATATGAAAGACAGTTAAACGTCCATAAAGTATATATAGACAAAAGTTTGTGGACACCCCTTCTAATTAGTGAGCTCTGCTACAACTGCTTACTGGATATTTCAGAGGGAATACGGAGCGATTTTATTTCATTAAGCAATGAAAGGCTGTGGTGGCCTAGTGGTTTAGGTACTGGACTACGGACCAGAAGGTCCAGGGTTCAAGTCCCACGTCTGCCACAGTTGGGTCCCTGAGCAAGGCCCTTAACCCACAACTGCTTGGAC
>JAYJMA010000011.1:470172-480537 GCA_036873895.1 Parotocinclus cabessadecuia
GCGGCTTTTTGAGAAGCTGTCATCTGCCTATGTCAAGGTAACACGCACGCTCGCACACACACACACACACACACACACACACACACACACACACCTGCTCCGTTTGCACTTCAGGGAAAAGCTTTGGCAGCTTTCCATTACCAGCCATGACGGTGGTGGATCTGTAAACCTGTGGCAGTAATTACCAGCACTTACAGACTTCCTCCTTTGCCTTGGGGATTCTGCTGGTCTCTTTAGGGCCCAGGAGTACTCAGCGACACAGTCACGCCTCTTACAAAACGGTGCCAAAACTCATGGTTTTGTTCTAAGCAAATGATGCAATTTTTCTATTCTTTGCCATGACCGTTTCCCCCCAACCTTTATAGAAATAATAAACTTCACTGTTGTCGTTAGTGGGACTGTAAGTATTAATAGTAGGGATTCACCGATCATGTTTCATGCTGCCGATTCCGATACCGAACACACTGACTGGCTGCAAATTTTTCGATTTGGTTGGGACTGGTGCTGCTGGCTACGTGATCTGGAAAAAGGAATGATACAATTGCGAAAACGCCCCATAGTCTGCCAAGTGATTGATCTTTAAACGACGTATTAAGTTGAAGGTTTGCTGAAGCATTTTAATGTGCTTCCCCCACGAGGTATTTTTCCGTTGCATGTGTTGCATGGATGCAAACTTTGCGTCGCTCTCACAGGCCGTGCCGACTGACGTGCTTGTTTATGATTCGCTGCCGCGCAGTGTAAAGGAAAGGGGGCGGGGACACAACACCGCACACGGGGCCTGCGCCGGCTGCAAAGTGCAGGTGATCGTTTTTGTGATCGGCACTGAAAGGCACACGCCTGTAATGATCGGAACGCCACTAATCGATAGTGTTATTACATATGGGCCTACTTCCTGTTATTGGTTATTTGCCTGTAACTAAGTTATAATACCTGATTTATTACGTTACTGTCTGTATTAAACGTAGGAACGGATTTTTATTAGGCTCCATGTAAGCAGACGCTGAATTCAAATAGTTCTGCACTAGATAGTGGTGTGAAAGTAACAGTGCAGTCTTCAGCCACATTTTTGGCATCCCTGCTTAGTGTTAAAACGCGATATAACCAAGTTACACGTAACATTTTAAACCGTCTGGCGTTCGGGCTGCTGTGTAAACGGTAGCGACCGTATCGTCTGGTTGCGACACGTTTGCGTATCGTTGTGTGGAAATACGTTTTAGATTTACCTACAGAGAGAATGAAAAATCAAAAACGGAACAGGATTGTTGCAGGCGAGAAAGCCTGCGTTCATTATCCATCGTGAGGGCCGCCGAGTTCAGAGGTCAAGTCCATTTCATCTTCAGGGAAAACAGATGCTCCGGATCGCCTTCTTTTTTTCTTCTTCTTCTTTTTTCTCCTCTCGACCACCCTCTTGTGCTCGCCCTCGTTCTCGCGTCTAAAACTCGCGCCGATTTAAAAAGTCCTTTTTCTTTTTTTTTTTTTTTTTTTTTTTCTTTTTTTTTTTGCGCGAGGCATTAACCCCGTTTTTAAGAATGGACCCGGAGCGCACTGCAATGGAGATCAGGCCTTGGCCGCGTCTGATTGGGAAAGCGAGCACAATGCGGGAGCGCGTCGCGACTCCTTAACTCGCGCTGTGTACTCGCGCATTTATCGCATTAGCGATGCGCTTTGTGCCGCCAGTGTCGCTATGAAAGCAATCTCTCCTGCCATGAGTCTGGCTCCAGCAGCATAGCTCTGATAAGGGATACCCCCTAATCGCCCCCAACTTCCCCACCCCCATAGACCATGTTACCCCTTTCACCCCCACCAAACCCAAACGCCCACATAGGAGGCCCCGGTCGCTGCCCGCTTCACTGGCCTAAGCCTGGAGCCTAATCCTCTCGAAAGTGGCTTCCATTATTGCTGACCGGCAAACCTGCCATGTTTCAGGGAAAAAGAGGGAAGAGATTAAAAATATGTTTCTCTAGGGTTAGACTACCACTTATTTTTTTGACCTTGTTGCTGATTGGCTTTTTTTTTTTTTTAGCTCCCTTCCAACACCCTCCATTTTTTTTTTGTCGATCAGCAAACATTGGTGGCAACAAGTTTCGAGGGAGGGACTGTTAAAAACAGGGTAGCAATAATAAAGCTGTATGTTTATTGTAATGCAACTTTTGCATGTTTTTATTCTAGTTCTTTTAGTTGCATAGTGATGGTGGAAAAAGAGGAAAAAGAGAAGGTGGGTGGTGGGTTGATAAGAAGTAATTACAACATTGCTCTTAATTTCAAATGGTGCCCCCATCAAGATGATTGGCCTAATTCTAGAAACGGTTAATTAACCATTTCTTCGGACTATGTGGGACAGGGAGGGAGGAAACTAGGGTTATAAGACGTTTCTCCAAACAGGGACAGCGACATAGTTGCTGGGCGAGTGGTGTTGGTACGCATTCATCAGGGTTCAATCCCTGCCTCGGGTTACTTTTATGTGAAGTCTGGTATGTGTCTGACTTTCCTGTGGCTACTCCGCTTCCTCCAGCGTTGCAGAAACATGCCGGTTATGCGAAAAGGAGTGAATGATGTCTTTAAAACCGAGACAGAAAATTAGCTGGCTGTAAAAAAAAAATGGACTCGCAGAGAAATTAAACTGAAAGAACTTGAAATATAACCATCCAATGTAATGTAAACGATTGTTGATTGTCATTTTTGTTCTTCTAAAACGGAAGCCAAAAATACTGGGGGGTTTTTCTGCTCCAGATTTTCACTCCTTTCTCTGCTGTTTTGAGGAAACTAAAAGTGGGGACACTCAAAAATAACGTGGAAAGCTACGTAACAACGAGCAACGTACCTACGTACCTCGATTGCGTACTTAAAACTGCATTTTCCACATTTTGTTCTTTCTTTGTGAAGGAATCTATATGGCATCCAGCAGCTGGCATGCAGGTCTGTGTGTGTTAATAGAAACGTCCTGGTTCTAAATGAAGGCATAATGCCACGATTTGGATGCAGCACAGCACCAGATACTGTATACACACACACACACACACACAAAGAAGGGTGGCAGTGAGGTTTGAGACTCTTATTGTGCTGGGATGGGAATAGATAAGGCTTTTATTATGGTCCACATGGAGATGGCTTATGCTGGAGAAGCTGAATAGGAAGCTGGATCACAAACGCCGGACAATGGCACAACATTGAGCTCTCAAATATCCAGGCCTTCCAGTCTTTGTTTTAGTAGTTTGATTCATGGATGTCTCAAGGGTCACTGTTTGGCTGTTATGGCTAAAGAAACGCACAGTAGGATCACAATATAAATGTTTAATAAGAGCGCTTAGTGATTAAAGAAAAGGTCATGGTTTGAAGACAAGAGTCAGTTTGGACCTCCAGGGGAAAGTCGTTCCACCACCTGCTTGCCAGTACAGAAAATAGTTGCTTGTTTGATCCCTGTCATTCTTGAGTGTTGAGTCGCCAGGGCAAGCTGTGCTTGTGGTTTAAATGCTACAACCTGGAGTGTAACTAGTAGGGTCTGGCCGGCTACTGGATTTTTAGCAACGGTTTGCTAGTTTGAAGATGAATTTCAGTTAGGTTAACCAAGGCAGGTCGCACAGAAGCTAAAAGTCCATGACATATTTTCTTTTTAATGGAGCCTACACAAAGGGCTTACACTGTACAATTCGGCTTCCCCTTGATACTGTCAGGCTTTGCCGGGAGAAAATGTTTTCTCCCATCTAACCACAAACAAGAGCACCTGCAGGACTGCTGGACGCTCGGCTCATACGTGGTTGGATGGTCGGACGAAAAGTACCAAATACTCTGTGACAGTAAAGTGGGCGACGTGGTGTTATGGATCTGACCTAAATGAAGTTGCCAAAAAAAAAAAAAGAAAAAAGAGGAATAAACCAACAAAAACTAGTGCAGTTTGTCCCGCAGCCCCAGAGAGCTGGGCGTTTTTGCTCCTGACCTCGATCTGTGTGGAGTTTGCATGTTCTCCTCCCACATTCCAAAGGTTGGGTACAATCCCAACTCCACTGACGCTGGGATTCGATTGAATACACTACAAGGACAAGATATTTAACGTTCAAACGGAACGTTTCGGGGATGCTCCCTTCATACCCAATCAGGACACTCACCTGGGGACCAAACAAGTGTTTTTTTAAATTTTTTTTTAAGCATTCCTCAACTCTCCCAGTCTTTTGTTTGCCCCTGTCCCAACTCGTTGGGAACATGTTGCAGGCATCAAAAACAATGAAGTGTATCCGTTTGAACATTAAACGTCTTTGTAGTGCATTCCCTTGAATGTGGGTTGGAAAGGATGTGCAATTTCTCTAAATTGAGGAAACTTTGGAAAGAAAAGCACGTGTGTGTGTGTGTGTGTGTGTGTGTGTGTGTGTGTGTGTGTATTGATTATAGAAACTACTGAAGGCTACTTTCACCTATTGTGCTCCCAGTGGTCAGAACCACCATTGCTCTTCATCCATTACAATTACTCCATGTTTGTTGGATCTTCCTGTTGTACAGTTGCCCAAAATGGTGAAACCGATTCGAACCCCAAAACATTTGAAGTCTAAATCCGAACACATTAGTCTGTCTGTATGTCTGGTGTTTTTTTTTTTTTTTTTTTTAATCAGTTTATCACGCAGCTTGTAGGTGATTTATCAATCTTTGTGCATTTCCAATCAACCAAACTAAACGTAATATATATATACACTCCATGGTTCAGTTTGTTCCATCACCATTTCTAAATATGAGCCTGTTTATGAATACAGGCTACAGGCCATGAGTGTGAATTAGCCATGCGTTAGCACCAGGAGATCTTGTTAAGACTTTACCCCGTAGAGCAGCCGAACCTTTTGCCTAAACACAACAAAGAACTCGGGCGAGCCCCTGAAATGAATAATGGAATAAAAATTGCTTTAAGTAAAAAAAAAAAAAAAAAAAGAAAGCCGATACAAAAAGAGCTGAAACCCAGGAGCAAATGATAAAGTGTTTGAAAGGCAGTAATTCATACGTGACCATGTGAAAAAATCAGGTCATATCATGCGACCAGTTTTACAGAACGTGTAATTCTATAAATGGATCTTTATTAACGACAGAAAAAAAGACATTTTGGTGCAGAGCTACAAAGGAGTGCCCCATTTAAACGTCCGCATTACGTTCTGTGAAACTGGGCCCAGTCACGGAGTGGAAAGATTTTTTTTCATACTGTTTAAAAAAAACCCCACAAAACTTTATTTAAACAGTATCCTTTTTTTTTTTTTACAGTGACACAGCGTAATTCTTATCTTTGTATCTTTTATAAAACCTGAACTCTTCTTGTCAGCAGATTTAACAAGGGTTCGCTCGTACTGCTTTTCTGTCATTCAGAGGTGAATTGGATGTATGTAAGAGATTTGCATTTCCTTTCATAATTTTTTATAACTCCGTTTATGATTTGCAGCTTTAACGTGCACCACCCACAGTAAAAAAGAAGAAAATAGTAATAAAATAAACCCCATATAAACAAATACAAAAAGGCCTGCAATTCAAAGTCAAGTATTTAAAACGCGATAATAACGCGGCAGAAATAAATAAAATGATTATATGTAAGTTAAGGGGTTCTGAGGGAAAAAAAATGACATAGATAAAAATAGATCACACACACACACACGCGCGCACACCATGGGGCACAAAATATTAGTCCAAAACATAAGCTCCTTTTACAATTCTTGTAAAAGCCGTTAAAAACTGAAGCTGATTGCGTTTAACAGCATTTACCTGTTAATGATAAATGAATGGAAAAGAACCCATTATTTTTCATTTGATATTTTAATTTAACGTTTGGAATAATATGCATCACTTACAGACGTAGCCAAGATGCTGCAGCGTTTCCCATACATTTATTTACACTGCTCACAAAAATGAGGGGATATTTCAAAATGAATACAAAAAGGATCCCGAAACAACTGCTGGACAGTCTGATCCTGTCCATGCCCCATCACTGACAGGGTGTTTTGGCACTTTTGGGTGACCATACGCTCTACTGAACAGTCAATGTGGGGGCACTTCTGTTCACCCCCAGGAACATGTTACTTGCCATAACTGCGTTTGCATCTAATATGAGTAATCAAATGAATGAGCAATGTCACTGCTCTTGTTTAATGAAATAAAATCAAATGCTTCTTCTTTTTTTTTTTGAATCGCTTCATATCCCCTCATTATTGTGTGCACTCGATGGCCTGAACATACTGTTTTTGTGCTTATTTTTTTTTTTACCGTATAAGACGGCTCAGCTCTATCACAAACGCATTCAGGGAACGAAAAACTGTCTTTGCTGTGACTGCGCAAGGTAATTTTGATTGCATTTACGATGCAGGCAGGGAACTTTCAAACACGGGAGTGTGAGAATCTGAAGAAATCGGCGCACTCGCGTCAGGTCTTCTCAGTTTTTTGCTTTTCTTCTTCGTTTGTTATTTCTCAAATGCAAGCTGATCCTGGGTTAGTTATTATGTTATGTGGTACCTCGTACCTGTAATAAAACGAAAGATGCCCAGTGTGAAGGAGAGAGGATGAGGCTGAAAAACATAGCTTAACCTGGTCGTTCTTCTTCCCCAGGTCTCATCAGTGGAGCTGCCAGGAGGAGGCGGACGTCGCGTGGCCCGTCGCCTGGCGTTGAACCGTGCCCAGGATGTGGGCGTTTGCTGGTGGCGTAGCAGACACGAAGACGTGTGGCCTTGGTCTCCAGTGCCCAGCGCGACCGAGCGGGCCAATATGGTGCTCTTGGGTTTCTCCGAAAGCCCAGGGCTTATGGTAAGTGCACAGGTCATGCAGGTTCTGTAGAGGTTCTGAGAGATGATCGTTTTGTTCCCTCCCCGCTGCTGGTGGGGTGATCTCGGAAACCATTACATACGACAGCTAGCCAGTCGACCACCGCTAATAGTGATACCAGGGACACTAACAGCCCAGTCATATGTGCAGGACACGTGTTGCCTCGCGTGGCCGGGCTTCCAACGGGCATTTTTCAGCAGGATAAGCCAGCCCCTCGAACCACCGACAGAAGCCGTTCTTACTGCACCTCTAAGACTAAAGCTAGCACATTTAGAGTGATCGCTCATCCAATTCAGTGACATTTCAGCTAGCCGAAATTGCAGGCAGTGTGTATTTTGGTCGCCTCTCGTGCTTCGAGGGAGTCAATTATCTTGATTTTCAGATCGTCAGTCAGTCGTGCCCACAGCTTTTGCTTGTAATTACACCCAGAGAGGGAGGGAGGGGGGGTGGGGCGGACTCACGCACTCCTCCAGGAAGGCCCTTTCGTCCTAATGGCTAATGGTGGATAATGAAATTCAGTGGCGAGAACGGGAGAGGGGGCAGCGATGTGTAAATGTGGCGGACAACTGATAAATAGGGCATGACCTGCTAAATTATGTAGACAGTTCTAATAATGCTGCGATGCTCTAGTGATCAGGGCTGTAGGCACATTGTCTCACCGTCTATCCCCATCTAGCCGTGGTACGTCTCAAAGCGTGAAGAGTTAGCAAGAACAAATGGAAAAAACTGTGTCTGATTTATTGAAAAGGAAGCGAGACATCTTACTACCAGCACTTTGTTCCTGTACTTTTTATTTTAGGTATCTGTACTTTAGGGATTATTATTATATTCTGTTTTTTTTTTTTTTTAATCAGTGCATTTAGAAGCACATACTTTTATACTTTTAGTGTATACAAGCAAAATACTGTAGATGCTCATGGACAAACAATTATGCACCCACATAGAAATGTTTGGCGTGCAGTCTCAGGGAGACGTGTGAATGATTCCAGGATTCTCCTGCTGCCCTATAAAAAGGCTCTTAGATTCTACTTTTGGGAAGTCTACCCCTTGCTGAGAGATTGTTGACCTGCCTGTACGACCCACTCGAAAGACCTGTTGCCCAGGTTCAGAGGGGGACTGAGATCTTGCGGCTGAGAGAAGAAGGATGGACTTTTTTTTGACGAATGGCCCGGCATCTAGTCCTCACGATGAGCGCTTCAGTTCCGCCTTTGCTGCAGAGCGACCCACTTCCCCAAATGCTGGTGTGATGATCGGGGAGCGACTGTTCGTGCGTCCTCGTGCGTCCTCTCATCGCAGGGCAGGGCATTTTGTATCAGGCTAGTATCCAGGAGCGTCTCTGCCAGATTGCAAAACGTCCCTGGCCTGCCAGGTTGCCAGATTTTTTCCAACAATCGAGCCTTTATGAGAGCAGCTGGGGCGCCAGCTTTGCCACCTTTGAGCCTCTTTTAAATTGCACAATTGTTTCCTCAGAGAAGTTATCCTTTCGCTCTAACATCGTAATCACATGTTGTGTCATCGTTAACAGTCGAACATACAACGTTTCCTTCGGTCCCGTCTTGGTCAAGTGTATAAGCCGTACCTCAACTTTTGCTTGATTGGACGGGTAGTTTTGCTTAACCTAAGAACTTTGAAACTCTTCTCACAGCCATCTGTGCAGAGGGTTGCCTTTTTCTCCCTGCGTCCTTGTCGGTTTTTCTGTTTATAAACCACCACGGGCGACCGGTCTCATCCACAAGGTCTTGGACTGGTGCAGGTTTTCCTTGCAACCAGGCGGCTGGTCAAAAAGAACGCAGCCTTCCGCGATCAAATCAGCAAAACGGCACATTTGATGAAGCCTGCTCACATTCCGTTACCAGGCCCAAAGTCTCCTCTCTCTCCTTTCGCGCACGCCAGCGTTGCGCGTCCCGCCAAAGATCGGGGCCGAAGCGTTACCAATCGTAAACAAACAGCAGGAAACGTGTTAAGTGAATAAGGAAATCAAAGGCGCACCGTTTTTCGGATGCACTTCATATTTATCTCTATCCCTCACCTAGCGTGAATTCGCACGCCCTCTCTTTTTTTTTTTTTTTTCCTTGTGTTTCTCACCACCCCACCCCCCCACCACCATCCTCCTTCCCCCATCTCTCCCCACCCCCCCCCCCGAACCACCCGTTAAAGAACATTAAAGCATTTCTTGTCTGCATCATTTCTAATTAAAGTGTTTGTTGTCATTCTCAGATCCGGAGTGTGAAATCAAGCTAGCAGTTTTACACGGGGGAGCCGTGTGGCAAATCAAACGCTTGCGCATCTCCGCGCTCGCACGCGGTCCCCCCCCCCCCCCTCCCCTCCTCCCAGCACTTCAATCACTCCGAGCTCGTATATATGTGCCTTTTGTTAACTTTGCTATCTGCATGCTAAGCCAATTTTCTACTTAGTCTCCAGCATTTCGGGGAGCGCTTTCCTTTTTCCTTATGTGGTCTTAATTCCTAGCATGAGGAAGATAAGCGCTGCCAGGAGACACGCCGAGGAAAAAAATACGCGCGCTCGTGCGGGCGAACGTTTACCATTTTTAATCATTTTCTGAAATTTTTTTGCGTTTTAAATAGGCGCACGTTTATTTCGGCGTCCTTTTTTTTTTTTTTTTTTTTTTTTCCCCCTTCTCCCCCACTCACCGTAAGATGTTGTTTATGTTGTTCGCCTGTTTTTTAAGCGGTTATCTCGCCCAGAACAGTCTCTTCGTTTGTTTGAACCTCGCTTAACATGTGTTACAGTTACGTTTAACACACACGCACACTTAACCAGAGGCTGAAACAAATAACCGTGGCTCTCACCACACTCTCTTCAAACAGAATTTGGGGCGGAATGAAAAAAAGAGAAAAAAAAAACCTGCTGAAAGTAGATTTCAAGCTTTCGGATTTTAAGGCCTGCTCATTACATGCTGCCACTGGGAACAAACGCGTCCTTTTTTTTTTTTTATCATATCAACGCGGAGTTTGGACCTCAGGAATATTCATTACGCGCCGTGCGGTCGAGCTGGTGGAGCTCGAGGCTGGGTTTCGTTGCCCACCGGCAGCTGCGGGTTCGCACTACAGTCGGAGCTGAGGAGCTGTCCATTATTGTGCCCCATCATCTCTGTCCTTCATACACTCTGTCTGCTCTGTGAGCTAGAAAATTGGCTCAAAAACGGCCACTGCTGTGAACAAGGGCCGGCGCTCAGCTGGACTTGGCCGGGTTTATCTTCCGAGGTGCAAAAAAAAAAAAAAAAAAAAAGGGCGAGGAGAACAAGAGAAGAATAGTTCGGACCAGTCACTGAAACCAATAACTAGCTCAGACCCATTTGCCATGGTTACTTCTCTCTCTCTCTCTCTCTCTCTCTCCCTCTCTTGCTCCCTTTTCTCTCTTGCTCTCTTCACCCCTCCTCCTTTAAGATGCGTTTATCTTTGTGAAATTGAATCTGTCATTGTTTCAGCAGCAGCTGTGGGATTTAGTGTGTGTGTGAGTCTTAAGTAGGATCACCCTGTGAAGATGTTAAAGCTCTTTACAGAAGCCTCTCGGAATGGCTCCTCTCTTTGTTGACTTGTCTTTTTTTTTTTTTTTTTTTTTTTTTTT